>VZTG01010150.1:393104-592447 GCA_013397845.1 Melanocharis versteri
CTTCCCTCCCTCCTTCCCTCCCTCCTTCCCTTTCTTTCTCTTCCCATCTCTCGTTTCCTCTTTCATCTGAAAGCAAGACTTCTGAACTTGAAAGGTAATAAATGTTGAAGGGGGGACTTCACTAAAAGAAGCATTTTTTTTCNGGGAACATTATCTGAATCGAACACAAGCAATCAGAGATGAAATCTAGTCTGTGTTTGATACATAGCCCTGTGAGAGGGCACAAGGACCTCACAAGAGATGATACAACAACTTTAGCATTACACTTCCTGGACTTGCATGGATTTAATTATTCATAAATATCATGATGCTTGACTTTTTTCTTTTGTTTTTGTTTACCTAATATTCATTTGCAACCTCCACTTCTTGGTACAAATTATAGAATAGCATCTTTTTTTTCATGACATGGCATTAGTGCTAAAATACTTCCTGATTCAGAGCTGGAATTGCCACAGGTTTAATTTGGGTTCTTAACCTTTAAACTGCTGATCACAAACATGTGTGTGCTAACTGCTCTATTAATACCCATTTCATGGACCCACTGTTTTTTCAGAGTAGTAAATGCTCTTCAGGAATGAGCATAAGATGAAGGTGATGGGAGCTGGCATTTGGCTACAGCAACACAGAGCAGCTGTCAGAAACCTGGTGGTGTTACCTCAGAGGCCAGTTGGCTAATGCCTGGAGGAGGAGAAAGGATGTCTTTAAATGCCTTTGCTCTGAAACATGTTTCTTGGTTTAAAGAAGAGCATCCCACATGCTTGGATGGCAGTTGCTGCATTTATAAGTCTTGTGTAGATTTTTCCCAGATTTTCAGATATTGTTAATCTTGCTCTAATGTCAGCTATTACATGAACAACGGAGCAGTTTTGGATGACACCTCTGAGACAAGGTGCAACCTGGGATTTGGGATGCACCTGGCAAGGCAGCAAGCTCAAATATATAGTCCCTGGGCAATTAAGGATCTTGTCTTCCCTTGCCCAATTCATCTGGCTCTGAGCCAGGAAATAATGGCATTTGTGTAGAGATTCAGAACCTCGATACCTGCGAGGTTAAGAAGTGAAATTACTCTACTGTAGAGATTGCTTAGATGGAGCTCGAAAGAAGAAAGGATTGTCTTATATACTCATACACCATCCTGGCTGTGACAGCTGTGGGTGGTGGGGCTGAGCTACAGGCATATTGCTTATGACTGATATGAACTGTAAAGTAAAATGTATATGCTGCTTTTCACAGGCACTAGACCATGGGGAAGGACTGAGTCCTTACTAATTAGTCTGTCTCATGCCAATATTCCCTGCTGATAGCTTCTTTCTTCAGTAAATGTACAAAGATGTCCCAAAACAAAGGTGTCCTTCTGGCATACAAAAATCTATAGTTTGACAGTGTCATCCAGGAGATTACAATGTGTTCTGGGATACACTCAGGTACCAGGGAAGGGCCATCAGCAATGTTTCACAAAGATGCTGGCCTCCTCCTCATCCAGAGTAGTTCATGGTTTAGATATGAGCTTCTGACTCTTTTTTTCTTTTTTTTTTTTTGCATTTGGATTTTAAATTTTGGTTTAAAATTTTAATTTCCTGGTTCTCTAAGCTCAGATTGCACTTTTAACTTTCCCTCCTTCCTTCCCTCCTTCCNTGTCTGACTGTAACTGTAAGTTTTCATCTGTAGTCAATTTAGGTGGATTGGTTCATTTGGCACATTTCCTATGCCACTTCAAGTTCATTATACTGAAGTGCTGCAAATGTCTTTGGTGATGGCTCAGTACAGAGTGCATTTTTAAATGCTGGAGGAAAGGAAGACCTTTTAAAACATATGCTCTCTTATTTGTGAGATACACATACAAAAATGCATATTAACCCAAATGCTTTTGTAATGAAGAGACTTGCTACAAACAGTAAATTGTGTTAATCTGTGGATATATACATAAAGAGGTATTTCACTTGCTGTTGAATTTTAAGGACCTCCATTGCCCAAAACTCAATTTGAGAAGTAAGACATTGGTTCTACGCTTTAATAGATTTTAAACAACTCAGTCCCTATTTTTTCTGCACTTAGACTGATACTAAACCAGAATGATGCTAAAGTCTGTTTTGGCCTAGCAACAAAACAGTAAACTTCAATTAGTGCAGTGTCTGTGTTAGTCATTTATTGAGATCGGATGTTGGTCATCAAACCTCATAGCTTTAATACTTTGTCATCACTTGTGAGCATCTGCACTGCAATAAGTGTTAGACATACTGTGGTATTTGTTCTTCCAATACATTCCCAAAAGTGTCTAACTTATTCCTGAGCAGTAGGAGCAAATCAAAGCTGATGTCTGGCTCCAGTGACAAAAAAAATTGAAAGCACAGAGAATTTTAAGTATGAAGTGAATATAGGAAACTCTCATCTTGACAGTGGATAAGAAGCCAGAAGATGAAAATTAAAATTGCATGATGAAAGATGAAAAGGTTGAAGCTACTGTTTTGACTACTGGACCTTGCAGGAAAGGTATTTGGAGGAAGACTGAAAGAGAAAGTTAAGCGAGTGAATAACGCATAAAATTTACCACTGACGAAAATATTACTTTCTTTGCACATCAAAGGAAATCCTCTTCTTTTCATAAGTTATTTAACCCCATTGGCAATCTCTGCAATGTATAATTTTTTCTGATGGAATGCAAAGTATCTTCTTAATGGTGTATAGACACTATATGGAGAGCAGGTTGAACACTATAAATATTCATATGAGCAAAGATGCTGTCAAACTCCTGACTTGACATGATATCTAAAATGAAAATATAACAAAGATACTATCGTTTTCACCTCCTTTTTGTCTCCAAATTTGGGACCTGGCTGCATAGTCGGGGTAAAGAAATGCGCTTGGGAGATTGTGTTTTGGTTAGGTACAGGGAATTCAAATGAAAGCTACTCAAACTCGACAGTTTAATTTACTTCTCTTAAGCTCTTTAATACCAAACTTATCAGTTCTCTCTGTTAGGCATTAACTTGTTAAATGAGTCTTAATTATACATAAGCAGATGGAGATTTGAATTAAAATTACCTTACACTCGAGTGGCTTTAGTTCATTATAACATATCTTCCTCTTAATCATTTAGGCAGTCTCATCATCTTTCATATATAAAGTTATTAAAGTATTCCAATTTCCATATTTCTTCAGATACATCCACTATTAAATGGCACGTAATACACATTAGTTGATGACTTATACCATTCAATAGTTAGTGAATTATTCATGTCAGTAACAATTTTTACACTTTTATGTCATCTGTATTATTTTATTTTAAAGGGTTTATATTTACAGAATGTCTCATCTTTTTCCTCATCTCAATTTTCAGTGCAAATTTGAATGCCTCACCATTTCTACTGGTGTGAAAAGGATTAACATCCACTGCAGGTTTTGCACTCCCGTCGTCTGAGGAATGGAAGTGGATCCAAAGTGGCTCCCTCTACCAAACAAGTGTATGTTTGCTGGGAGGTTTGGGAGTAAGATAAAAGAAGTCAGCATTATTGTTTTCTTTTGTCTTGCTTTTGCACTATCATAATCTCTGGACTCTCTAAAACCAAGATGTTCCTTAGAATTTGCCTGTCCTGCAAAATTAGGAGGGAGAAAATGCCTAAAGGCAGAAAATTATTTAAAGCTTTTGCAGGCTTTGGTGGGTATCATCTCAGCTAACTCTAATGACCTCAAAATTGGGATACTAGTTAGATTTGCCATCTAGGTTAAGAGCTTGAGATAGCTCCAGGAATACAGAGGAGACACCTCCAAAAGACAGCTGATTTCTCTCTTTAGGAAGGATGTCCTGTGGAGGACATTTGTCCAACTAATTCAAGCTGGACCTCTAACTTTTATATAGCTTTAGCAAAGTAAAAAATGTCTGTCTTAAAGTATGTTAATGCCTTCAAAAAAGGATAGAAAACAGGTAACTGTGTATGAAAAGCTCATCTTTCACCTGTTTTTATAGAATTCTAAATGCATATGCTGAGAGACTCATGTGTCTGTCTTAGAGAAAATCACCAAGTGATTTAATCAACTGTTTCTATGTACCTCGTGGGTAAAATGAAGAAAGAATTGGACAAAGAGTGGCATTTTAGTTCCAGTAAGCAATTTACAGCCATTCACAAAGGAAAGACCAGCGGGACTTTTCAAAGACAAAAGCATCCAATATTCCCTGCTAAAGGCAGCATACTATTCTCAGTATCCCTTTAGCTAATGTATTAACCAGGTATCTTCAGTGTCAAGTAATAGGTCTATAATACAGAAATAACTGTGTTAGCTGGATGAAGGAGAATGACAGCTCAGTCAAAGGCTGAGTTTGCACTGGCAAACACTGCAGCCACCATCGAGCAAAGGAATGGGGCTATAAGACGCTTTTGCAAAAAAAGGATACTGACATTTACCTGCATGTTTTTAGAAGGAAAGGAGACTCACTGCATCCCGGGAGCCTCAGCAAGACACTTTGACCATGTGGCCATTTCACTCCCCAGTTCCTCTGAAAACATTGATGCACTATAAGATGTGGATTTATCGTGGTTAATCTCAATGAATTCCAGTTCTGCTTCCTTGAGAGAGAGAGAATGCTGCTGCTTGCCTAGCAGGAGGTTTATGAAAAAAAACACCAAAGCATGTGAGTCCCTGAGGAGTTGGGGAGAGGACCTGGCCAATGTGGCAGAATGCACCCTCAGCAAGTTTAAACTATGCAAAACTGGAAATAGTTGCTGACACACCAGATGCTTGTGCTGCCATCCAGAGGTACCCGAACAGGCTAGAGAGATGGACCAACAGGCATCTCCTGAAGGTCAACAAAGGGAAATGCCAAGCCCTGAGCCAGGAAAGGACTAAACCTTTGCACCAGTGTATGCTGGATGCCATCTGTCTAGATAACATCTTTGCTGAAAACTGCCTGGAGTTCCTGGCGTACACTAAGCTGAACATGAGCCAGAAACATGCCCTGTCCATGTCAGTGGAGAGTGCCATATCCAGCCCTGGGTTCCCCCCACAAGACATACGTGGCCATGCTAGACTGGGTCTAGTTAAGATCCGTACACATGATTAAGGGACTGGAGCACCTGTCAAAAAAGGACAGGCTGAGACAGCTTTGTCAATTCAGCCTGGGAAGAGAAGTCTCAGGAGGATCTAATCAATGTGTATAAATACTTGATGAGGAAAGATAAACAATGGAGTCAGAATGCTCAGTGGGAATCAGCAAAAGAATAACAGGCAGTGACAAAAAACTGAAATACAGAAAAATCTGATTAAATAGAAAAAAGTTTTTCTTTGATGTGCGTGGTCAAACACTGTCACAGGTTGTCCGGAAACGTTAGAGAGTCTCCAGCATTGAAGATATTCAAAACCTGATTGAACATATGCATTCCTGATCAAACTACTCTAACTGACCCTGCTTTGAGAAGGGTGTTGGATGGGAGATATCCAGATGTGCATTTCAGCCTCAGCAGTTCTGTGATTCTGTGGTCAACTAAATTACAAGCACAAAGCTTTTGAATGCAGGGAAGGACGATGAGAGCTGATCAGTCATGTGGGCTGTATAAGTCATCAAGTTCTTTGCTTTCTGACTGCAGCTCACACAGAACTCTTGGCACGTTTTATGTTAAAAATCCAGCCCGTTCCCTGCAAATGATGAGATTTGGCAATATCCTAAAGGACACCAGCAGCACCATTCCAGAGGATGTGACCTCACAAACAAGCAAAGCCCATCAGTCCACATCTGGATGGGGGTGCCCAAACCCACAGCCCTGGGATTTCTGGAACAAAACAATGTATTTTCAATTGCTGGGGTTTTTCCCCACAGGCAACCAGTATATGAATGTATTGTTAGCTTCTAATTGCATCATATTAGCAGTTTGACATTGCATCTTACTAATGCTTGTTTTCCAGGATATAGTGGAGAAATATAATCATATTAACACTGTGAAAGCAAATACAGAGGTAGTATAAATTGTTAATGCAATCTCCTTTCAAGCAGCTTGTTAGAACAGTGCACTGGTGTATGAGAAAATGCCAGCCTTTCAGTCTTCCCAAATAGTGCAGTGCTTGCAGTCCGCTGCAGAATAAACATATACATTCTGTTTAAGGTAACAGATGTTCATTTGCTGTAGGTTCCCATGAGCACCCAATCTTTTGCCTGCATTCTGCTACCATTTGTCTGAGACCCACCTGTGAGCCAGCACAGCAGTTTCTTAGACGTGAGTTTGCCTCACTGATATGTCATGTACAAAAATGGTGGTGTTTGTAGATGTATATTCTTGTAAGTCTTCCTCTGTTTTTCCTTCCTATGAGTGGGATCGTTAATTCTTCTGACTTGCATCATCAGACTGAAAATGGCAGTCTCCATGCATAAATGCTGCAAAGCTGTTTGGATTCTTCAGACTCTGAAGATCAGCCTTTAAACCAACTAATTAAGTTTTCTGCTTGCTGCCATTGAAAGACTCAGTCAGATATAATTAAAACTGAAGGGCAGATGACAGCAGTGGCATTTGTCGGAATCATCCAGTGGTTCAAATACCACTTCTGACAGAAATGTCAGAATGATAACACTTCCGTCTTCCCCATGCATGCCAAGAAAAGCAGGAAGAACTTTTATTATAAATGCCTTACTGATAACCTTTATGAATCCCAGAGCACCAAATGCAGCACACAAAATTTCATTATCCCAAGAGAGGATGTTCATTTCCAATGAAGTACATCCTGCAGCTCATTGGGCTTCCTAGCAGTGTCTGTGCCTTTTGAGACACCCATTCAGAGATTTAAAGAAGAAAACAGCCCTGATTCTGAAGTATGGGAGATTCCAGCCTTGCAGACAGCTAAGCTGGAAGAGATTCCTTAGAGAGTTAATGAGCTGAAACCAAATCAACATATTCCTCATCTGGAAAGGGCAAAGCCATAACGTGGCTGTGTAAGCTATCCTTGAGCTGTACAGAAAGGTGAGAAGACAGAGTCCTTTCTGCACAGAGTTTAAATGGAACTGTTATTGCTAAAGATCACAGAACAGCAGAGTAAACAGCAGAGACAGCCAAGAACAAATGAATAGGGGAAAATTACTTTTAGAAACATTTTGAGATTACATTTGCTGCAGCTTCATACACAGGTTTTTCCTATTTTGTCTCATCAGTTTTGCCAACAAATTTATAACACGCTCCTCTTGCCATTCTGTCTTCCTTGCTTGAGAGTTTGGGTGTTTTCTTCTTATTTCTTTTTTGTTTAGCTTTGTTTTAACTAAATGGAGAGCAAAAAGGAGAACATGTCAGAAAGCAAATCAGTGGCACTTTGAAGCAGCAGCAGCGGTGTCGTTGTCGTCTCAAAGTCCCTCAGCTCTACTCTTGCCTGTAGCAATTATGTGTTGTCTGCGTTGTGCCAGAAAGCTGCTGTTACAACAGCAAGCCCAGAGGGAGGGGACATGCTGGTTGTGACTTTTTGGCAGTCCCCAGGGGAAGACCCTGGCAGTGGGTGGCTCAGCTTGGCCTCGAGGTGCTGAGCTAGGGCAGTGGGATGAACAGGGAGCAGCACTGTTGCTTATGAGTCATCTTGGCTGCAGAGGAGGAATAGCATCAGAGCAGAGGTGCCTATTGCAAATGCCTGAGTCAGGATTTTGGCTTACTGTAACTGAGATGCAAAGACATGACAAACCATTAAAATAATAATAATAATAATAGGATGCTTCTATTGTGCAACAATTAGACTATGGCCACAAAATAACCACCAGCCCTAATATACTTTTTGAAATGTTGTGTTTGTACAGGTGGACCTGGTCGCTTACTTTTCCACTTTACTACTCTGTCTTATCATCAGGAAAATCATTTCTCCTGGGCATAGTCAGACCAGAGGCTATGTTTTGCCCTAATTATCCCGAGAGATTTTACTGCTGGGGTTGAGCAAATATTTCTATTATATTGTTTTTTTGTATAGTTGAGGAGGAGAATACAAGTATCTCTTCTACCTGCAGGGGTACTTGTATTGCATTATTACCCTAGCTCTGCAGTAGTTTAGATTTGCAGATGATGGTGTGTGACCTGACCAGGAGCAGCAATTACTCTTTTGCTCTCGAACTCAGCAGACCACATCACACGGTATTGTGCACTGAATGCAAGGGCACCATCTTCTGCCTGAGCTCTTTCCTTTTCAGTAAGAAATCAAAGAACATTTACACTTTGCTTTCTTTCGACCTTTATTAGATAAGTAGGCACCTTAATCAGGATGTTTTTAGGTGAGAATGAAGTCTGGAAGGATTGTATTCTGGGATATAAAGGTCTCAGAGATCATTCTTAGTGTTTGTGGCAGAACTGCATTGAAATTAACATATTACAACAGATTGTGTCAGACTGAATTGCAAACTTTTCTGAAACAGGGTGAGCAGAAAGGTCACATTCCTCATCAGCTCATCTATCAGGCTCCGTGAGGGTATCTGAAGAGGTTGAATTCTTCTTCCAGGAAATAAAATCAGAATTTCCCATTTTCAGGTCCCAGCTGTGCCTCTGAATTTCCATTTACTTTGAACAAGAGCTAGCTTCATTACATAGGTGTATTGTTTTGGTTTCAGAAAGGATCCTTGTTTAAATTATAACATGCCATTAGCAAAGGTCCCTTTGTAGTGACTGCAGTTAATACAGAGTTCTTTTCTGTCTTGCTCACCTCTGCACAAGTGCATATTGTGCCTTTTGTATTCTGTCAACTGGAGAACCTGCAGAATGATCTTTTGCCCCCAGAACTGATTTAACACCTTTCGCTATTATGCAAATAAAAGGGGAAAAATAGGTTCCTGATTTCTGTCGATGGGCTGAAGCTGGCAGCTGCTTACTGCTTACTCAGGACTGCTTACTCAGGTCTCAGCGTATAATGGGAAATGCCTGCACATCGGTGTCTGTCAAGCCGCACAATAGGAGAGCAGCCGAGCACTGCGGCACCCATCCCCATTCAGAGCTGGGATAATGGCATTGCAGCTCAAGTGGAAGGATGAGCTTGCCCCGGCTTCATGCTTCAGCGTGCTATCGAAGTGACAGGCAATTTTCCATTGGTGGTTTGAAAGTCTTTTTATTTTATTAATCCTTTCATCAAGTAACAAAACCAGAGTCTTTTCTTCTGTTAAACACTGCTGCAAAATCTCATAGCTCCCAGCGACGTTGTTTGGGCAAGCCAGGTAAATAGACGGGCTCTGCTTCCCTCCTGTGCACCTTCACCTCCAGGTGCCTGAGCCAGCGAGCAGTGTCAGCAAGCTGAAAATGTCAGGCCACCGCTTTGGAGATGCAGCCTGTTCTTGTGGAAAGAGAGGTGGCCAGCTTAACTCATGCAGGAGATATGCACGAGCATCTGCCATGCTTCATGGCACGGTGAACAATGCATGGTTATCACCAAAAGCCAATGAATTCTTTTCAGAAGTTATCTTCTCCCTAGAACATGTCCCATAGAACTACAGCCCAATCCTAGATAAAATGCTGCATTTTAATATTTTTTCCTTTTCATTTAGTCTCTATCCCTTTTTTCTTTTTTTTCTTTTTTTTTTCTTTTTTATAAAAGCATGCTGTCTTTCAATTAACATAGTAATGACCTATTGTCACCTGTTACCATGCTAATCCTGAGCTGGTGTGAAATTACTTTATAATAAACACTATGCAGTTCTGACTTTCAATTAATTTTTCCCATGCTGTGCTAAATCAGATTAACTGTACCCCACCCTTTTGACCACAGACATAATTCCTTCCTTATAATGAAATAGAAGATTAATTTATATGAAGAATATCTATACACATTTGCAAATAAATGTAAAGATAGGCTTTGTACCATATTTGCGCTGCTCACCGTGTCAGGTTGAATACAGACTCTGAGATTATTAATTTTTATGTTCACCGGGGTGGCAAAGGATATTGCTGTTTTTTATTATTATTATTATTATTTTCACTATATGTCTACAACTGAGAATGGATAAACAAATTGAGTACTAAGGGACGGGTACATTCCACAGGGAATTACAACTAATGCTGTACAGCATTATGATGATCTCAAAAAAAGTAAACACCGCAAAATGAACCCGATCACCATTAATTTACTAAATTGCCTGTCATCCTTCTTGGGTATACATATTTACAATGCGGCCAAATACAATAAATGCAACTGTGTTGTCTTTTTAATAGTCATTAACATTATGAAGATGGTTGATAGCCTGAGTGAAGCCTTTTAAAACATGTATACCAGTACAGGGAAATTGTATAAGGCAAACTTTTTAAAACATCTTCATCTTCAATGCAGAATAAGCTTTCAAAAACTTTTTCTGGTTTTGGTAACTTCCAGGATGCAGTAGACTGCTGTGCCATTTCATAATCGAAAGTAATACAAACACAGAGTTGACTCTTGATTTTTCTCTGCGCAGTCATTTTCTCCCTAAAGCTTAATTTTGAAGTCCAAAGGTGTGGAATTATTACAGATATGAATCTTCTCCTTGGAAAAGTAACAAAGATGAAAATGGAGTATTTCTACAAGCTTATGGATACCTGTATTTCTCTGTGCTTGTTGCTCATTTGATTCAATTCAGCATGCCTAACTGGTCCAAAATCTGAAGGTTTTCATCCAAATTTAGCTCCTTGAGAATCATATTGGCAAACTGTCAGGCCAAACCCCAACTCAACTGGTTGTTTTTTGGGTTGTTTTTTTTTCTTCACTAGCTGCATTGTACTAGACAGTTCAGAGCTAGGCTGGAGCACCCTGAACCCACCTGGACTGCTCTGTACAGACCTGCTGGCTCCTTGCATCACCATCAGGAGCAGAATCAGGACTATGCCAGAGGTTCAGATTTACCTCTCATTCACAATTCCTCATTTCTGGAGCAGCCTGTCAACCACGTTTTGCTGATTCAGCAGCTAATCCAGGGGAAAAGTCAGACCTTTGCATTAGTAAGGGTGAATGTGCTGTCCAGTGGTGTACCTTTCAGACAGTGAATGATTGACTTCAGGCAGACAAAACCAGGACTAGCTGAGATTAAATACAGTTTTCTTTTGTGTTTCCTATTGATTCTTTGAAACAGTACCACTGCTGTAGACAAGGGAAAAGGTCAGTGTTTATTGGCTTAATACTGAAATTTCAAGGCACTCGTTTTATTGCTTTTCTCATGCTATTTATGAAGTCCAAGTGTACAATAATAAAGCAGAAAACCATATGCATACCTGGAAGGATAAGAAACAGTAAAATGACCTACAGGATGCAAGAGCTGGGTATCCTTGTCACTGTGGTGCAGATTGTATCCATGAAGTGAATATACTGGCATTAGCATTTGGAGTAATACATTCCAGGAACAACAAAGTGAGCTAAACCTAGTTAGATCAGGTCAAACAAGCACAATCTCCACAAGGGGATTAAGGAGGTCGGAAGAGACATCAAATTATTTTTTCATTTTTCTTAGGACTTTCTATTGCACCTCAGTAATGAAAGGTCTTATCTCTGTCTTTTACTATGTAGCTTTGTAACTGTATGTATGATCTGACTTGGACTGATTCCAGCTTTGTTATTGAAAATCTGCTTTCAAATGCAAACACAAGAACCCCAATGTAATAGCCATAACTCTGTTTACCATGAAAGCACTAAATGAATGAGTCATTAATAGCTTTTTTACTTTATTATTTCAAAATGTTTTACCAAATATCCATAAAACTTTGCAGTTACCATCACTTCCACCCAGCTGCAACGACCATATCACCACATGTATGAACTGGTTACAAGCCTTAGCCACATTAATTTAATCTCTCTCACACACACATTTCTTTCAACTATCTTCTTTGCTTTGAAGGAAGCAGAGAGAGGAGAGATGACATAAAAAACTCCTGTCATTATAGCTGAGAGAGGAGAAATGCCTTCAGTTATGGTATTCCAGTCACCAAAGTTTACTCCAGTTTGCCAGATGTTCAAGTGTTGACAGCTCCTGTCTATTCATGCACTGCAAATCAACATGTCCAAAAAAATAAGCTGGGATGTAACAGTAGTCCCCTCACCTAGTAAAGCAAGCCACCAGCTCCCTTCTCTCATTGTATTGCCTATCTGCTTTAGCAGACATAGGACATTAATGAAAGTGTCAGGGGGAAGTAAAAGCAATAGATTGCATTTCAGTTTGAAGGGGTTGGTTAGCTCTGATGATCTTTCTTCCTATGCCTGCTTAGTTTCTACATCTTTAATCATATGATGTGATGGAGAGTGGTGATGCAGAGCTGCAGTGCTCAGCACCAGGCAGAAGCACAACAATGGGCAGCGAGTTCTGTCATTCCATGTTCATCTGCCGTAAGGTGTGGGGTGGGGGAAATGTTGCTGAACAAATACATGGGACCTTTTCACCAAATCGAAGTGTCATTAAGTCCTCTTCTCCAACAGAGCCTACTGCTGATTTATATTTGCTGTGAGATTTATATTTGTTGTGATTCCTACACCTGCCTGACTCTGGACTCTGCTCTGCTGCTTTTGGAAACAAGCTCCATGCAGAGAGGTGAGGGCACATAACAGAGGACCTGTCTTCTAGCCATGCAGCACTGAGAGGAGCAGGTAATACAGCCCAGCTGCTGTGGACAAAGGAGAAAAGAGAGTAGGGAGAACAAATCCTAGGGTGGAATAAAAGACATTAAAATTACAGAGTCATCAGTAATTTAGCTTGAGTGTTGAGGGGAAATGAGAAAAAAAAGTATTTTCAGAGAGAATGGGGTCATGAGTTTTACTGATGACAGGTAAAGGCAAGTCTCTGAGTTTCAAATGTCATGCAGTACTGCTCTGGGCAATAAGTTAATGTGAAGCATCACTGCAGCTCATGAAAAATATCCAAAAATAACATGAAAATATTCTTCAGACAGTAGGACAGGAGGAAGAATCTTCTTGACTAGTATACAACTGCATTTTGCAAAATCCATGAAAAAGGAGAACAATACCATTGAACAGTCTTCTGGTGGCTGTTGTATTGTTGAAACAAATCAATTTTTCACTGTGAATATGCAAGTGAAGCAAAAACTGGCTGAGTACCAGACCCTTTCCCAGGTATGCACACCTAAGTACATTGCTCATTAATGACATATAGTGAATATAAAAACATCCTCCAAAAACAGGAGTTGCTGTCAGATGATGTGCCTCAACAACAGAAGAAACAGTTCATTACAAGCTGTAGAAAATGAATGTGTTTTCTTCTCTCCAGCTCAACACCGAGGACAGACATAATTCAACTGGCAATTTTTGTGCTCAGGACATTTGAATATAAAAGCAGCTATTCCACTGACACTATCAATGAAGAAGAGAGCAAGGAAACAGGTATCTTAAATGAGTTCAAGAAGTAAGTCATTAACAAGAAAGTAATCATAATAGAATTGGTTTCTGTAACAGCAAATGGAAGCACAGGTATAACTGGATCCAAAGCTTCACTGCTTATAATCATCAGCAAGCACTCTGTGGAAAAGTGAATGACTTTTAGCATTATGGGAGCAGTAGTAAAAACAAAAAACACCCCACCTCTATTAACTCAATTTGAGTCAGAGGCTTTTGTGTTTCAAAGGCTGCTTGATTAAGCTGCTGCAGCTTGTAATGGTCTGATTTTACACACTGAGATGAATGCAAAGGTATGGTTTTGCTGTGGCTTTTCCTCTGCTTGAGATCAGAAGCCTTCCAGTCAGGAAATGAAAATTCTTTCATGGTCCTTATGAAAAGAAGAGTTTACTCTTCTTGACTTGGCTACAAGGCAAATGAACATAAAAGTTGTCAGAAAACGGGATATTACTGAGATGCTTTGTGTAGCGAGTAGATTCAAACCTGACTGAATGAAGAGCTCAGAAAGCAAATATTACAGTGTTTCATGGCTGTGTGAGGTATCTCAGAGGACTGTGAAGGCAAAAGTAAGTGGAAATGCTAAGAGGAATCATGACTGTTTCATACATACTGGTAGGGCAGCTCTGTCTCCGGCTGCCCTTGGGTGTGGCAGTGCAAGAGCAGAAGGACTAGAAAAGACAGCAGAAACCTCATCCAATCCTACAGACCAGGGCTTGTACTTTGTGCCAGACCTGCACTGTTTCATGCAGAACTCAGATGGCAGGAGATGGCTCTGATCTTCAAGTCTGTGTTTCAGAAATCTAACTCAGGTCTACAAGACAGAATCAGCATTTAAGGGGAATAGGCTTTTTAAAAAAGCTACCTCCGTTTTTCTCTGTGCTATACTATCACCCAGTGTCCTGGCTGCCACAAACACTCCTGGCCCATCCCTGTGGCTTCAGAGAGCTGTGCCTTGCTTTTATTCTCTGCATGTGTCAGTGTTGAAATACCTGAGACAATCCCCAGGTGAGCCTGGCCTGGGAATAAGGAGCTGCCTTGCTGTAGGAGATGCACTAGAAACACCAGCAGTGGAGCCTTCACGAGGTGGGAGTGCTCCAGAGATTCTGCTACACCATGTTTTGCCAAGGCCTGTGATCTCAGCTGGGGTCTCTGAGTAGTTGTAATAATTAGTTGCACCTGAAAAAACAAGGGAAGATTTTTGAAGACTAGGTCAGACGGAGGATGCTCTCCTTGCCCTTCAGGGACCAAAGAAGTGCAGGTAATCAATTCAGGTGGCTCATGGCTGAATGCTATCATGTGACATATTGGCAGGTTTTGAGCTTCTATCCTATGAAAAGTTCAAATGCTTGGATTTATGTTCAGTAGGGAATCAGGGTGGGAGGTTATGACTTATGTGTCCCAGGTACCATGTGGGTTAGAGAATAGGCCTCTATAACTCAGTGGCATCTTGTGGGTTTTGTTGCTGTGCTCTCCTGGTGACACTGGTGCAGGCCAAAAAGGCTCTGGGAGGTCAGTTTGCCTGAGGTGCAGCTTTGCTGCAAACAAATCTTTGTGACAAGATAATCTGCTGCAGATGGAGACAGAGCAACAAGCCCTTCTGCTCCAGCAATATCTTCTACATTGATTTCCTGACTCCTGCTTTGCTCTCCTGCACTGGAGAGCTGCTTTTCTACACAAATATCTTCCCCTGAGAAAACTTCTTGGGGAATAACTCAGCGTTTTTCAACCAAGTTGACGTCACTGATTTTACATTGCTGACTTTCTCCTGTAAATAACTTTTCAGCTGCTCTTCTTTTCATTTTCTTACTTCCAGGAATGGTGAATTCTTATAACATGGATGCACTGTACAGAAGTAATATTTGGAGCAGTTTGCAAAAGACACCTAAAATAGATTAGAATTTTCAAAGTTTAAACCCTTTTTTTCTAGGAATTAAGCATGCAATTTAAAAGAACATCTTCTATCTCAGATGCTTTCATGTGCCATATCACACACGGTGGTCCAGGTAGAAAAGCTATATCGGTCCACCTCTAGAACCCACAAGTAGAGGAGAAAAGTTGGATCAGTTCTTCTATCTGTGCTGTTCAAAACAAGAAAACTACACATTCACCGTAACAAAAATTAACCTAACAAGCAAACTAACCAGTCTTAATTCAATGGAAGCATTTACATCTGCTAATGTGCCATTTAATGTGCTGTGTAATACAATTCTGCATTCCTAATTGAAGAAAACTTTACATGTGCTGTATCAAATGTCTCATTGGTTGCATTTCAAGTGTCTCCCCGAGTCTAATTATGCTCCTGTACCAGGGGAACAAAAAAAGAAAAATAAGAAAATTAATCAGAACTAGTTCTTGTTAAGTTATCGGAAGTGAAATAACCACAACCATAGACATGATCTGAAATCCTCAGAACGTGAAAGAAAAATTCCTGCCGAGTTCAGTGGGCCTTGTCTCCAATCTTGTGCTAACACTGTTGTGGCCATACCTGTGCTCCACAAGCATTGTAAAAACAAGTGGAAGGAGCCCAAAATATTTTGGAACGCATAGGCCTACGGGCAATATTACAAATGCCATAAACAGCTGATATTCCCTTCATAGATCTCTCTGGCCTCGTGACAAATGAACACAGCTTTTGAGGAAGCAGGGAGAAGAAACATAGATGACATGCTTACAAAATGCATTAGGACTGTTTTGATGAGAAACTCAAGTAACTGAGCTGTTTGTGGCTGTGAGCGAGATTATTAGACATTGTCCGTTTTAGTGGGATTTTTACCTTATGGTTCTTACGGCATTCTCAGTGAAAGAGCTCTCAAGCAATAGGATTTTCCAAAGGCTTATGCTAAATACAGCGTGATGCATTTTGACTTTGAAAAAGGTTGTATCACTTTATAGATATTTACTTCTGGTGCGCTGAGTATTCCAGTTGCCGGTAAAAAGTGGGTAGGAATCCTTTGTCTGTTCCCTTCAGCTGTATTGCCTTACTGCTAACACCTTACAAGTCTCTATCATACTGGACATCAAAATAAGTGCTAGGATGGTGTGAGTGTCAACAAAACAGAGTTCAGTTTACCTATGTTATCAAGCATACAAACAAGTAGGTAAAGCTTGTGGAGACACTTATTTCTCAAAAAGAGAGGCCCAATATGCAAGCTAACCTAAATTTCTTATAGTACATTCCCTTGCAGGAGCTGTAACATGAAATCAGGAATTCTTGCCCTTGTGGGCAGTTTTACTGAAATAGAGAACCTACACAGCGAGTTCTGCAGTCTTCAAGCCCTCCTCTTCTTTCAACTTTCAGTGGCAGAATGTTTGTCTGCTGTAGGAGATGTACATCACACTTAACTCCAGAACTAGTGATTTTAAAGCAGCTGTCTTCCTAAACAATGTTCTCCTTTCTGAATCCCAGCTTCTATATACTGTGAAAACAAATGCATTGTGGCAGCAAAAATATGAAACTGTTCACAGGCTGGTTTGATACATTCCTGGATAAAAGAAGAGCCCACCGTCTTCTGCTGGAGGATGATTCTCACTGCCTGTAAACAAGAAGCTATACCAAAGAAGGGATGAAAATTAATGTGGTTACCTCTGAGAGGGTAGCTGTAACCTTCACAGAGACTTTCTTTCCAGCTGTGTTCAAAGGCACTGTAATGACTTCAGAGAACTGCAGTGACTCATTTTAGTTGATGACTACATAACTATTCATTTACACTTAATGAGTTTATTCCATCAGGTATAGGACAAATTCTAAACAAATAATGCCACTGAATCGTACACATCAATAAATTTGAGCACTAAACTGATTGTGGGCAACAAAGGTAATGATAGAGAGAGCGGAAGAAAAGCTTCTTCCAATTAATGAAAATGCCCTCTGTATTTTTTAATAGCTCAAACATTAATTTGAAAATGGCTTTCTCTGCAATAATTTACAGACAACCACTTCATAATGGGGAAACAATTCAAATTTATGTGCACTCAAATGGTGATGATCTGATTAACTTATTAAATTCTTGTTGATTCTACAGTCCAGATGAAGTGTACCATTCTTCATGGGTTTCATACTTTGCAGTTTTAAGTTCTCACATTATCAGACTTCAGGCTTCAGTTGCTACTGAAGGTCTTTTCTCTGGGACATCTTTTGGTGCAGAGTGGACAGAACCATGATCCCAGGGGTTGATTTCATATGTCTCTTTCCATTAATTCCAAAGATATGTTCTCTTCCACACTGGAGGAGCACTTGATTAAATTTAGCACTAGAATTCACATAGTCTTCAGCTGCTGTGGAGTATAATTGAAACTGTGTGAAATATTAGATACACACAATTCAAGTTAAAGCTGATTCAGTCAGGGGATATCCATGCTGGATTTAAGTTCAAGAAGCTTAGCTTGAACCATGTCAAGCTTAATGTCCTTCAAAGGCAGCAAGCTAGCTTTTGAAGCAAGAGAAGATAAATAATTATCCATGGGAAAAGACAAAAGAACACAGTCAAATCAGTCTGCCAAATCTAGTGTCCAGTGGCTTTAAACAATAATCAGTAATACCAATTTATCTGTAATGTATTTGTCAGCTAGAGCTACCCCAGCTTTAATCATCATCCCCTTGGATTTTTTGTACACCCTAGATAATTCCAAGGACAGTACAAAGTTGTTCAGACCCTCAGATATTGTGTAGAAAAGACTATTGAGGCACCACATGCTAGCACAAATTATTGTAAATATAAATGTAGCTATCTCCATCATCCCTTTCATAATAAAAGAGAGGCTTCCTGTGGCTATGCAGCGTGGCACATTAAAAAGTTCAACCTATTGGTATTGAGTAAACATGAGCCCTAAAACAACCAGCCCTTCATTTACCACTCAGCTTCATGGCTAACCTTGCCACTTTTTCCCTGTCCTATTTCGACCTTGGTCCATTCCAGCCTTGCAGGGTGTTATCAGTGTAGTCCACCATTGTTCAGACAGAAGATGGACTTGAAGCATAACTATATTTTCAGGTGTGACTTAGGTGTTATGGCTCTCTCATGCATATCCCTCTGAAGCTGTAATTGCTGGCTAATATGATGTTTGTCCATATTCAAGAAAGAGAGAATTGTTTAAAAACACCCAAATATTTTAGCCTATTTTAGTAAAAACTTAAACTTCTTTCTCCAAAACTGCCCTGAGTCTTGCCCAGTGTATGCAAATTCTGAATAAGCCTAGTTTGTTTACTGGATGAGAACATACATTTTTCCTATTCACTGAACATTTATCTTGCTTTTTATCAGTACAAAATTCCAGCTTTGTCCATTTAATATATTTACCTGGTAACATTATAAACCTCAATATTTAATTGTGTAATCTCACTTGTTACTTCCAATCATTCTTACACTGACTCTGAGAGTTCTTCCCATCCACCCAAAAGAACACCCTCTCATTTTGGAGACCAGGATCTGAAGCCTGGATCAGTCCTTCCTTAAAATTCAGTAGAAACTTACAAATTTTGAGTCTTTATCTGAGTACAGTTTAAATAAAAAGAAGTGTCAGTTTGACAGAAATTATCTGCAGAAGTCCAATCTAACTGACAAGAGTCGCTAGCTGTGTTCACTAGGGTTCCTCTGCACCCTGAAGAGGTGAGGTACATGAACTAAATATGTAAAGTCAGCATTCTTACATTGAATGTCTTCTAAAAGTTATCCACAGCCAGTAAAGGACATTTTATTTCCAAGTGAAAGCAGCCACAAGTAGTTTAATGTTCTGTAGTGTTTTCTTCTGTAGTGTTTTCTTCTGTTTTCTTCTGTAATGTTCTCGTGTTTTCTTCCTGCCTTTCCTTGTTTCGCCCTCTCGTCTGTTTTTCCAGTTTCTTTAAAAAGCTGTGTTGTTATGGCTGAGGCAAAAGACAATTTTGTCCTTCTTTTTTAGAACTCTTGCCATAGCAAAAGTGAAATTCCTGCCTGATACAGATGTTTATTCTATGTTTCAGGCAGGAGGACTCTTCTAAGTGCACCACATGAAGCCCAGCTAGAAGCGGCACCAAATAAATGAAGTAAACCCAAGTCAGATTTCATGAGCACAGGCTAATTCTCTGATGTCTTACAAAACCTACATTAGGAAAGACCATGATCCTAGCAGCTAAATATGTCACCACCATTAACATCATTCCTGTCAGCCTGGGATGGGGTTAATCGTGGCTTCACCTTTTACTCTAGTGCTCAGTGACACTTTATCGTCAGGATATCACTCTTTTTTGTCTCTCCTGGCACAAAAGAAAGGCAGACACCTTTCTTCATAGCTGCATGCATGCTCCTCTGTATTCCCTGCACTGCTAGGAACTCCTGCTGAAATGTAGTCCAGCAAAATTTTATCCTAGTCACTAAGGTACGTTCATTCTTTGCACATGTAGAATCTCAAAAAATCCATCTATTTGAGATGGGAAGGCTTTCTCTGATTAAATGAGTCTGCTTCTTGGCTCAGATCTTGTAATACAGGTTGCAGCCCAAAGCACATTTTTATGACCACAATACAGTGTTAAAAAAGATCCCATGGCCTCTTGAAAATACAGTATCTCTGACAGCATTGCTGCCACAGTCTTAACGAAAGCAGTATAAATGCATAAATAGAAGGGACAAGGTGAAGGCCTTCAGGGCATTCCCCTAAAATAGTAGCAGGTCTCTAACTAGGTATTTAAAGTGAATTTTCCCCTAATAGGAAACTACATAGCTGGAACTGTCATTCCAACCAGGTGACAAAGGGGCAGTGTCCTCTTACCAGCTGACTGAAATTATCACACAGAAAAAAGCGCCCATTTTTCTTTTTTGACTCAGGTTGCAAGCATATATCTATGTTTTCCCAGAAACTTTCTACAGAGAGACCTCCATTCCCTCTTTGGCAGTGCCTGGTGAGTTTTAATTCTGGCAGTCAGCACTGGGCTCTCACTGAACACAGCACAGCAACCACGGGGCCAGTGATGAGCCTGGGACAGAGGTCAGTGGCAAATAAAGTCATATAACACTTGTGCATTGCTAAATACAGGTCATTAATCTCACCTCTCCCATTAATTTTAATGGTCTGATCACATCGGGGTGAGGTAGATTGCTAAACTTCCATTATCCAGTAATGCTGAGGTGTGAGGAGCTGCCTCTTGCAGGATGGAGAGTGTCACTTGTACGTAGTCTAGGCATCACTGAGAGCTAAGGTTGTGTGTGCAGGCTATAAATTAACTGTTGCAGCAGCCTGAATCACTTATGTAGCACTTCAGGAGCCATATGTCAGCGTTTATCAAAATAGCAATATATCAACAACTGTCTGAGGTGCAGGACATGAGAGAGAAAGAAAATGGGATAATTTAAAAAAGAAAAAAAAGGATTGGGCAACTATGAGTTGCTGATGAGCAGCTTCAGAAGTCATTGTTCCTATGCCAGCATTTGCTAAAATCAGTTCTGGTAAGCCTGTAGGCAAGGAGAGGGAGAGGGAATGATGGACCTTGGTATAGCATGGAAACCCCTCAGCTCCAGCAGCTCGAGCTGGCCCTTGGTTTGGCCTCATGCCATATCATTGAGAGGTAATTAGTTCAGGGTCATTTAAAATGTGCTCATTTGACCAAATGCAGCACATACCTCATTAAAATGAAAGGGATTTACATCAGTCTTACCATTTGTATTGAGGTTGACGCTAGCTGTAATGGGAGCTATATATTTATAGCCGCCCCCAGAAAGATTTGCTCTGTCATGTACTGCCTGATAAACAACAGAATGAGATTTTGATACCACGTGAAACAAAAAAAAGGGGGAAAGGAGATGAGGAATGTCATTTGATGGACACTGATAGGCATTTATTCACCATGACCTAATTCACTGCTCGTTTCTGGAGCCCAGGGCAATGAATAACATATTAAGTGATATTAATGTGAAATATGGTTTCTGCTCCAACAGCAATATTAGGAAAGAAACTGCCATTATATGTAAAAAACATACACAACGCTTCATTTTTTTCCAGAATCCCTTCCTCAGCTGTGGACTGTGGCAATATAGCTAGTTACATTAATTCTAATATTATTACCAGCTCCAAAGCCCAGGACTTTTCTAGTTTCTTCACCAAACAACCCTATTCTTCTAATTCCACTTCCTTCTGTTTCTAAGTATCCTCCAACCCCTTTTTAATGTATGAATGAAGCAGGAAGGCAGCTTACATTTTTATGTCTCTCAGCATTTTTAAAGATATTAACCAAAGCTGTTTATCCCCTCTCTCCATAGAAAAGCAAAAGCTTGGAAACAGCTCTTTATTTTCTAAAATCCTGGAAAGAGGAGTGCATGTTCACAGGTATATTTGATGCAATATTTTATATCAACATCCTCACTTTTTTCATGAGGAAAGCAGTAAGCAGATGAAACTGGGAAGCACTAGTAAGAAAAAGCAAAAAAACCCACATGAAATATGATATGAAATTGCAGCAATAGTATTTATGTTCTTTTACATGCATTCCCATGAAATATAAATCAGGATAATGCTGAGATTATACTCCTTCCCCTCTTTAGTGGAAGAAGAAATGCAAATACTCTAGACATTATGATTCAGTTCTTGCCCCTCTTGGAAACATATGTATCACACAGAGAAATATTTTTTATTTTGTGATTGACTTGTAGCTGAAAATAAAAATACTTGCACTAAAATAAGGGAAAATTTGTGCATTAACAAAGCGAAACCTCAAAATCTGTACAAATAAGCAAACAAATAAATAAATAAATAAATAAATAAATAAATAAATCCTAACAGTTTATTGCCTGTTAAACATGGAGGCAATGTTCACTGCCGTTTTTCTAAGTGTGAGATGTAAGTACCTGAAGTGTAAAAAGGAGCCAAAACATCAGAATTTTAATGAAAATCTCACTAAGTTTCGTAATGAATTTCTGATTTCTTTTAAACAGGCTTTGTTAATCTGACAAACTGAGTTAAACCTGATTGTGTTTTGTATCAGCCCCACTAACAGGTGACAGTGTCAGCTTGCTTCAGATAAAGGTTGTCTGAATTGATGTCCCCTTGCTGTAAGGTTTTAGTTCAGGAGCCTGCTTGCCCCAAGGTCGCTGTACTCTCAGTGGAGAGGGAGGAGCCTGTCCCAGGAGTGAATCAGGTCCTATACTTCGGTGGTACAGTCTATGCTGGTATCCTCGCCCCTCATGGCACAGCTGGGCTACTCTTCCACAGGCAGCTGAGGAGAAACATGGGTGAATGAGTGTGTCCTGGCTTTCTGTGGAGGAAAACTTGGGTGCATGCATGATAAGGAAGAAAGCTACACCACACTCACAGAGAGTTTGTGCGAATTGCAGGCTGTACCACACACCTCATCTGTATTGCCATGTAGATCCAGACTGAGGATGAGGCTGTGGGATACAGTTTGTCTAAGTCAGAGCAAGGGTACCTAAGACCAGTTAGCTTGGCTCATCTACACACCCTCACCAGCAGCTGTGTTTGCAAAGCATGTCCTGATCATCACCACAAAGTCCTCAGGACACAGAACTGGAAGTTCCTTGCATTGACACCCATGCAGGACACAGGTCCATGGCTGTTCAGGCGAAAAGCAGTGGTATGGCATTTGTCCTTTGCAAAGTGGCTTGCTGAGTAGAAAGACAAACTCAAACATCACCCCAGGCATAAAAACACTGCGTATGGCTGTGATGGGGATCCAACACAGGCTACAAAGTTGTGCTCAGTATTATGAGATAAGGGGAAAAACAGCCAAAGTACTCAATAGCCCATAAGAATGAGGAAATGAAATTATTTACTTTTGAGGGTTGAAAAATAACCATGCAAAAAACAAACCAATTTAGAAAAGCAATTTTTACAGAGACAGAAAATATTGAGAATCTTTGCAAATAATTAAGCAGTGTAATTGTAGATTATCTTTACTTAATAAAGAGAAAGGTTAGGCATCTCCAGAGCTTTAGAAGACTGTTCTGTTATTATGTCACAATTGATAGGAATTTAATTGTTCCACTTGAGGATTATTTGCCTCTTATCCTCATGGTTATATCCTTTTGGCTTACAAATCAAAATTAGTTATCAGCAAAAGTTATTCATTTCTCTTAAAGAGAGTTTTCTTTTGAGATCTTGTGTTGAGTCACTAGTCTTGAATACCTTTCTTCTGTAATTTATAGAGAATGGCTGGTTTCCGTCTTAAATTTACCCGGTTTATGTATTCTTTACCACAGGCTAATGGTTTCACCCATCTCAGAGGAGCATAAAATCTCTTACATTTAAAAATTAAAGGTCCTTTCCTTTCTCTGGAAAGGTAACTTGGTGGAAAGAATACAAGAGGTCTCTGTTTAGCAAAAAGTTGCAGATGAGATAGATGTCCCTAGATAGTTCTAAAAATCTTGAGCTTGATTTTCCAATCTGGAATCACCTGCAATCCACATGCCACCGTAGCCTCAGGCACTGACACTCATCATTCCTATTTCAGCGGTCACAAAGGGATCAAGACATCAGCTGTATTGGATTGAAACATATACGTGTGTACATGTAGCTTGTACACAGAATTTTTTTATTTGCATTGTCTTTTAACATGAGAACCATTACATTCCAGACCTCAGTGGCAAATACAAGACTCCTATAATCACACAGAAAGCAACCACCTCTATGCTTGCTCGAGAATAGGATTACCTTTGTTTTCATGCTCTTCATTTTCCCCCACTGCTATTGTGCTTTTTAGCATAATACAAGCCTAAAATGATCCTGTGCTTGCCAATTGGTGGCCAGCCATGAGAGCCGATTTAGGCAGTTAGCAAAATCCCCCATCTGGTAGCTGGACTTCCAATGTATGTCCTGCACATTAGCACAGCTGAGCTTCCAGCTGAGACCTTCAGTGCATTTCCACCAGGTAAGCCAAAATACTAAGCCAGGAGGTGCTTTTCTAAACCTGTCTCAGCTGGAAGTTCGTCTCTGCAATATTTTTCAGTGTTATTAAATTAGTTCATTCCATTCACAGATTCAGATGCTATTTTAGAACAGTTTTACTCTTTTCCCCAGGCAACCTGTTTTTTTATTACAAGCTATTTTTATATGAATCTTGTTCTGCAGATTTCTTGGAAGAAAGAAAAATGGTCTCTGAGCTTAAGGTGTGCTAAATGCCTGCTGTTCACTGATTTATCTTGTGAATTTGGCATGATGCCTGTTTTTTTTTTGCTCAACTCTTATGTTGCTCCCTGAAAGCTTTGTTAAAAAGACCAATACCCAAGAAACATAGTACCTGTGATTTTTAATCCACTGCATACTTAAAGATTTTTGAAATATGATCTTTTTTTCAGAAATTATCTTATTATTGGCTCTCAAGTATTTTCCCTGACTGAAAAGAGGTGGTAATAATATCCATCATGAACGTATCTGAAATGTGTCTTTGGGTCATACAACCATATCCAGTCTCATGTCTTTTTATTTTCAATGCAGTCTATGGCTAGGTGCTAATGTTATTTGTAGGCCTAATTCCTCCCACCTTTGGACATATAAACATAGCTTCAGAGTCTAACTTAAAAGCATTGTCAATAGGAAAGAATAAGCACCTTCCTTTAAGTCTGGGCTTTCTTTGTTAGCACCCGTCAAAAGTTTTTGAAGCCACTGCCTATTTTGAGCCAAGTGAAGGGACAATTACATCTCAGACAGATCTCAAGTGATGATTGTGTAGAGGAAAGGAGCTTATTAAGACAATTACCGAGGGTAAACAGAGGGAGTTCAGCCCTGATGGTTATATTTGGTTTGCCTAGCAGCCAAAAGGCTGCCAGCTATTCATGCACATGGCAAATCACATCCTGGCCAGATGTGCAGCCTCTGCCTGACCAGCAAGCAAAGCACATTTGGTAGAAGACATGGCAGATGACAAGCTCTGTGTGTAGGTGCAAGCTATGTAGGTTCGATGTTAAAGGTACTTCGAGCAGGTGAATGTGTTATGGCTTAGAGGTGGTCATGTTGGGGAATATATGGGGGTCACTGAAGAAAACTATTGCGTGGTTAATCCCACTTAAAAGTAAGAAAAGCTGTTCTGCTATGAGGGTGGACACAGGTTGGCCAGAGAGATTGTGGAGTCTCTGTCCCTGGAGGTACTCAAACCCTAACAGGCCGTGACCCTGAGCAACCTCTTCTACTTGACTCTGCTTGGGCGAAGTGAAGACATCCAGAAGTCCTTCCATTCTCTGCAGTTCTGTGACTTGGTGAAGCATAAGGCACGGGGGAGTGAGGACAACCTATCAAGTGGGGATGCCAGAAATGTGGAACATGCTGAAGGGTGTTGTTGAAGGGCACAGGGACATGGAATGTGGGAGGGAAAATGAGATTGTTGTCAGGGGGTTGTTGGGGTACTGTGGGGTTGTAAGAAGGATGATAAGAATCCCTATAAGACCATGGAGTTAGCAGTGTGAATGTAGAACTTGAAGTACTGAAAAGAGTGTGTAACAGATGTTGGAGGTGGGATTCACAAGAACCAGATGGATTTATCACCAGAGAAGATGAGGAATATAGAGAATCTCTAGGAAGTGCGTCTTGATTAGTTCTATGGTCCTGAGAGGCTTGATATGTTTCAGTATGTTTTCAGCTCTTCAAATGTTTTCTGCACCTTTATGCAGAGTCTTCACTGCTGATTTGGGTTTTTTCCCAGTTGTTGTTATTGGGGTTTGGGGGCTTTTTCCTCCTTAATTTTTGTTTTCATGTCATGCATCTCAGTGAGACCATTTCTCACTTTCTTGAGTTAATCGTAGGCAAGGGGTGGAACCCACTTACCATATGTTACTTTTTAATGAATTCTTTCTTTCTGCATGCTACTCTTTGATATGAATTACTTAGTTTGGCTCTTTTATTGCGGTTATAGGGTGCTAATGCACTTCTAGCATGTCATAGGAGTCATTTCTATCAGAAGAGTTTAGCTTTGATCATGCTTTTCCTGTTATCCTTGTTGATTGCCACTATTTGCATATTACTTGATTCCCCGGGTTTGTGATCTGTTGTTTGGTCTGGTTCCATCCTCTCTTGTCTCTCCAGGTTCCTTGTTTGCTTTGCTTTCCTGCTTTGCTCTGCTTTGGTGTAAGAGATATTTCAAAACTTGTTAATTTCAAAGGCAAAGGTTTGTTTTACACATTTGCTTTTTTAACTTTTGGCAGTTTTAGTTTATTTCATTACAAATGAGTCTTTGATATTCATCAGAGATCCTGTGGTGAATTGGTTGCTATTAAATACCTGGTTGAAATAGGAAGTAAGGTAAAATGACACTGCTTCAAAGAATCAGTGCTGAGAAAACGAGGAAAGCAGTAACTTCAGCATCAGGGTTTTGTCAGGGCCAGGTGTGCTCCCACAAGCATTTTCTGTACAGATGTCATACTTCTGTCTGCATGAAAGTTTGCAGTCAGCTTCTAAACTCACACACTGAGAAGAGCCTAGTTTTTATGCTATTTGGGGCAGTGAAGATCATTTCAACTGTTTGCCTGTGTCTCACCTGTAGAGCCATACATTCACCACTCTGTTTTGTAATTTCCAGGATGCTCCCCATTATGTTAACTGCCTGTGAACCTGCCCGTTGGGTAAATGAGGTGTTGATAAATGGGGAGTAGAGTTATATCCAATTATGAATGATAGTGCAAGTTCCTTGTCTGTGCCTGTCATCTTCCTCTAGTGTTCTCCTTATTGCTGAGTGGATTCATCCATTTGGCTTTGTTAATAATTCTCCAATTTACTTTCTCTGCTGCATATGCATGCTCTGAGGCTCATGCCTCCTTCTCTTGGATGTTTCACCTTGGATTGGCTGCCATACCATATCAAACTCACTACCTCCAGAACTGATTTTTCAAGACTGCCCTTGAAGTCATCTCTGCTTCCCTCACCTCCAGTGCTGTCAGTGACATGCTTTTCACCTCTCCAGGACATGACTTTTTAACCTCTGCCACCTATTCTTCCAGATGAGCCAAATTGTCACTGTCACAATTTCCTGTTGCCTCATCTCTGAGTCTCTTCCTTGGGTCCCATGAGTATATCAAATTCAGAACCCTTGCTTTCAAGCCTTTATACGAATTTTCCACTTTTATAGTTGCCTAAAAATATTTTTCATACCCTCTTTCCTACTTCTAGTGGTATTTCTCAATGTGATTATTCATTTAAAATATAGTTTAATCTGCTTAATGACGGGGTATGAATTAGGTATTCTACAATTTATTTGCTTTCCTTAAGCACACCTATGGCAGTGACTATTCAGTAGGATGAAGAGTAAGGTGGAACATAAGCACAGCACCAGCCATGACCTGCACCCTTTACCTTGTGAAAGGGTATTTCAGCTGCTGCTCCAGCTCAAACCATCCATAGTGTGAGTGGATAGAGTTTAGTGAGACAGATGCAGTCTAACTGAGAGGTTCACAGTGCTCAGGCTTTGTCCTTCCAGAAAGTCATAGGCTGGGATCCATATGTCCTATAATAGATTTTTATATATTCTGTGCAAGTGATGAGCAAATGAGGGTCATGTCACAATTTCCTCTCCTTATTTTCCTCCACAATACCTTTTATTTAAGATCTTTATAAAACTGGTTTCTCAGTCCTACAGATTCATCCTACTCAGGTTGTTCCTGAAAGTTTCCATCCAGGGCTGAAAGTAAATATTCTACGTTAACTGAAGACACATGTAAACTTTTGTACTACCAGTTGCTTTAAACTAAACCAATCTGTAATGCATGTTGTTGTTCCCTATTTCTGGGCAGCATTCCATGTTGTGAGTCCTGCAAATCTACAAAGTCTTCCCAAGCCATCAGCATGGTGATGTCTATCATGTCTCTGTGTGGCCGATCAGGACATTTTACACCATGGTCCCATATTATTAGTTGAGTCAGTCTGTGGGGGAGCCAGACCGCAAATCCTACCGCCTTCTATGTATCACTGATGGAAGTAATGAGGACACTGAGTCAAGTTTTAATTTTCCAGACATGCTTTGTGCATGCATCCACTCTGATACAATAATGTCTTTCTTCAAGCATGAAGTATTCTGTGTTCATTTTTGCAGCTGGAATCAGGTAGAATAAGGAAGCCTCTGCCTTTCTCTTTAGAAGATGCTCACAGTGCACACATCAAAGATTATCATTTTTGTAAGCAATGAGAAATCTTTCAGGTAATCTATGTAGGTGTTATCTTTCCTGACGTGGCAGTTTTCACATTTTTGTGAGAAACAAAGATAGCTTTTTTATGGAGCCAGAGACCAGGCCTGAGAGTGTAATCTCAGTATCAAGCCACACTGAAAAAGTGATTTACACCTTTGGCTCACTTAGGTTACTAACACCTGAATAAAACATTCTTAATTATTTCTGAAGGTCTACCTTCAAATTTTTCACTGTTTAGATGACTCCTATGTATTATCAAGTGTTTGAAAATTATTTTTTTTAACATGCTAAAAGTTTTATATTGGTAGTTGCTTATTATAATTGAGATGTGGTCGTAAAATTGAAACAATATTATCAAAATAATTTACTGGTTTGCAAGAAATGTTTACTATTAATATGAGCTGAGAATATTCTGTGCATAATGAATATAATTCCTTTTCAGAGGAGTTTAGTGAGATTCATTTTGAATTTGCAAATATCAAACATGCCAGCATGAGCCCACATCTTTTTGGTGAGAATTAAATGTACTGATTTCTTTAAGAAGTAGGGTCTTTATCT
This sequence comes from Melanocharis versteri, assembly GCA_013397845.1. Taxonomy (NCBI): domain Eukaryota; kingdom Metazoa; phylum Chordata; class Aves; order Passeriformes; family Melanocharitidae; genus Melanocharis; species Melanocharis versteri. The sequence continues at coordinate 422,042 of VZTG01010150.1, forward strand.
TCTTTTCTGAAGAACAGGGTTTTAACAAGTAGATCCCTGGAAAAAGGGAAATATCTTGGAGGAATCTTGAGAAAATGGGAAAAAAAATTAAAATGGAGGAAGACAAGAAATAGGGGGGAAAAAAAGATAAAAAGAAATTGGTGTTGGGCATAAGGAAGATTAGGGACAGCATTTTGACTAGGGGCTTCAATTTGCAATGCAAAGTCTGTATTTCAGAGAAAACATATTAGACTTATCCTCAGACTGAACCAGATTGAAAAATTGTGTTTTCTGGTCCTGAGTGTTTCCTGTAATGTAGTATTGTGCAACTGAAACTGCCACAGTCTCTCTATTTATCATCCCAGGTTTTTTGTGAAAACTGCAGCATCAGCCCTTTGCAAGATTGGGTCATGAGATAGGAAAATTGTTGCTTCATTTCAACAATTTTACTACTTTTCTTTATATAATCTAATCATGTATTACAGCCATGGCATTCTCTGCCGAGTAAGCACAAAAGATTGCCCTTTGCCTACTTTCTGTATTTTTCTGTACCTGGCAAGCAAGAAAAATCCATGAATTTTACTAGTTCTTAATAAATACTCAACAGTGATATGAAGCAGCAGGGGAGATGCAAAAAGAATAATAATTCCATTAAATGAAAAGGAGTCCGATTAAGCCAGTTCATTTATGTTCAGGAAGGAGAAGGAATATGCTTAACATATGATGAAAATAAACTGATGAAATTTCTAGTATTTATAGAACATTGCTCAAAAATAATTTCAATGTGAATAACGAATTGCCTTTAATCTTCCCATCTGAGCCAGGCTTACCTTCAAATCTGCTCTCTTACCCCATTTCTTTTGTGGGAACTCCTCACAGTTTCTGCAGGAGGGAGAAGGCAGGGAATTAGGGGATCTCCCACTCTTGGGGCTAGAAAGGCATAAATACAAATGACTTACTCCCCAGTCTAATTCATTGTATTTCTGGAGCTGTAATAGGAAAGTATTTCTAATCAGAATGCCGCCTTAAGAGAGAGCCCCATGCTGCCAGTATGACCCTGAAAAGTGTCCAGGACCAAACAACAAAAAGCTGCTCTCAGGAGATTTCTTACCTGAGGAGCACTGCACAGCTGCATCAAAGATTCACTAGAAACAGTGAAAATACTTACATTTCATCCACAGTTTAACAATAAAGAATAATGTCCCACTCTCTGCCAAGCAGAACCAGACATCAGTTGTTTCAGTACCAGCATCACTGTTGGGTCACTTTTAGGAAACCAGAATAACATAGTTCACTACAAAGTGGTCCAATTCACAGCTCTTGCTAGTGGTGCAGTGCTGCAGCAAACCTTTAAGAGGTTGGATATTCTGGATATTCTACACAGCTCACATCATAGTTATTCACCCCTCTTTGCCACTACTTCAGATTCTTATGGTTGGATAATACTTAACCCCGTCTGAAGCCAGCATAGAAATTTGTCATTTTGTACTAAGTTTTCCTTCAAAAAGTCCATCTGCTGTTCCACTCATCAACACACAGTTGTTATTCCAGCAGGAGAAAGGCTACTTATAGACATTTGGCCACACTTCAGCTCCAGTTTTGTCATTCGGCTTGGACTGAAACACATTTCAGTGTTGACTGAAAGGTGAATACTCAGAGCAGGATAGCTGCTTTCTGACCTGGCACCAGCTGGCCTGGCCACACCACTCCCCTCTTCACCACACCCAGTTTGTGCCTGTTCAGCACTGATACCTGTGCACACCCATGTCACCAACTTTATTTTGCTTTGTCTTTTACATGGTAACAGCCTGCAACATGCAAAACCTGGTCTTCCTGAGTCTCGTTGGATATATTCAGAGTGTTTAATCCTTGTTGCAACACTTTTTATAGTGTTTTTGTGTTGGATTGTAGACGAGACCAAGAGCATGAAACAATTGTCATTATCACAGGTCCCAGTTAAACCCATGGACTGTTAACTTGATGATCAGAGCTGTAATTTCCTCACCAATGCATACACAAAGCTGGGATGGGTTGGAGGCAAATGGGCATAGGGGTGTAGTCATTACCACAGATAAAAAAAGGAAAGGAAAGAGTTGGGTGCAGGAATGGAGGAGGAGGGACAGAAGATTGTAGGACTGCAGTTTGGTTTGGTGCAGATTATAAAGCATTTGGTACCCACCGGGTGTCACAGCTAAACCTTTCCATTGCACAATGCACCTGGGGAAGAGCACTCCTACTCTCAGATTAACCTAGTCCATGGATTTTCAGGGAGATCACCTTCCAGCCTCTATCTTCTAAAAATTCTTCAATGACTCAAAAGAAATCTGGGCAATATTTTTCATTATTATGTCATTGTTCATAAAATAAAAATATTTTTTGACTTCCAGAAAATCATACCAATGCCTCTGGTGTGACACCTGTTCTAGAGCAGGGATTGTCCTCTGCAGCTGGCTACTCAAGCAAAACTGCACTATCTTCACAGGGGAGATATTGATATGCCCAGCTAAGGCAAATGCAAATGGAGCCCACTACAAATTGAGGTAGTATGTTAAACTGGTCTTTTGGCATTGGGCTAATAGGCTCCTGAGCAGTGATGTCAATGACATTTCCCTGTGCTCTAGCAGCTACTGTGGACTCTGCTTTCTATATCCTAGTGCCTCACTTCAGCTTCCTTAATGTCACATCACTACTGGTCTCTTAGAGGAACAAAAATATGAGAATTCCTCACTTTTCTGTTAAATTACCCTAAGACCACAAGAGTAATATCTGTGACAAAACCTGAAAACTTTCTATTCATACGCAGTTATATTCAGGACCGATCACTGGTCATATTTCGATGGTAGTTTACATCTCTCCTCTAATTTCACTTTTTTAATTGCTTCACCTTCTGTCATTAGTCTCTCGTGGATCATCATTTGCACATTTCCACGCTGCATTCCCATGGTCTGCAAACAGCTCGCTAAATGGAGAGGTATGGGTCCAGCACCCTGCTGGGCTCTTTCAGTGCCAACGCCTGAAGTTGCCAGGGCTGAGCTCCTGGGAGGCTGTGCAACTACCTGCCTGCTCTGTCTTCAAGTGGGCAGGAGTTGCATCAAACAGGCAGGAGATCCCCCTGGACTGTGCTTGCCAGCTGTCCAAAACTCCTTCCAGTTGGGATGTGTTGCTAACTTACAGTGCAGAGTAAGGTGTGGGAATAGCTGGGGGTGACACGTGGCAAGGGCAATTCACTCTTTCATTCAGAGATGAAGAAGACAAAATGCAGAACACAGCATGTTGTCTATATTCACTCCCAGAATGTATAATTTGTCAAAATAATGTTCTTTTAATACCCAATTAGACTTTCTTACCAGCCTGAGGCACTAGTACTTCTTATGGTTAATCAAGACCCCTGTTGCCAGGGTAAGTTCTCCTGTACGGCAACCCCATTCTCCCACTTCAATGAGGTAGGGAAAAAGAAGCCTGGTTTTAGGTCAGTTATTTTCACAGGATATCCCTGGTATCTTCTGGAAGTAAATTGTGAAATAATGAGTGTGTTATGCTATGGTTTTAGTGATTATTCAAACACCCTATGGAAAAGCTTTACAGAAAAACCTGTGTCAGTAGCTAATTAAATAATATGTAGGGACCAGATAAAAATTTGGGTTGTAGTGAGGAAGGAAAAGTTGGAAGAGAAGGTAAAGCAATGCAGCACCACTTTAGTTCAACCTTCTGCAGTCAAACAAAAGCAGTTTTTAGATCCACATTCAGTAATTTAAATCTGCTGACCTTTAATTCTCACTTAGAATCTATAAAACAACGTGAAATCCATATTTCAGGTAAATATGTGACCTTGTTCCAGATTAAACTTGGTAAGCTAGAAACTGAGGGGATGTGGCAAGGGATAGTCTGTTAAATAAAGCTATGGTATGAAGGACATTCCCTTTATTACAAATATTTCACCTCTTGATATTTACTGTGCAGGTTGTAGCTGTGAAATCTCTCCCTTTGTGCATGGACATTTTTCGCTGCTCCCATTTTCATTTTTTCTGTATGCTCTTATTGAAATTCACATCACACCATAGCTCAGATCTATTGAAAAAAAATCCCACTGTATTCTTTCTCTGGTACATTCCTGTGCACAGTTTTGGTAGCACTTACCTCCATTGATATTGTTAAAGTTTCATACCAAGCCTTCACACTGTTCTGCTTTTGTGTAATCTTTATAATAATAGGGCTAATTCAATAATATTCACACTGCCAAGTGAGGAAGCCCGTAATGTAAAACTCAATTACCTTTTCCATTCCTTTTCTCAGTTGCTCTTCTGCTGTGCTTAGTCTTTTATCTTTTTCACTGTAAACAGGTAGGTTATTTAAATTTAATAGACACCACTGCCTTCCTCGTTTCGTTTTTTTTCCTTTGAACTTTCTAGACACTCTCATGAGATGTTCACTCACCTTTGTGTAATACCATAGTAATAGCAATACAGGAGAAAAAAAAATGTAATGATTGCATGAAAGCTACAGTAAACGCCTAATGAACACTTTGTTTATGAAGAATTTTGCTTGGATTCCTAACTGCACTTTGGTAAATTATGCAAATTAAATATTCATTACTTTGTACTTCATTAGTTCACATTCGGAACATTTTTTCTTCTTTATAGTAGCCTGGGGTAAAGATTTTTTTAATATGGCTTATTCTGTTATTTTTCAGAAAACCTTTAGTTAAAATGTTAGAAGAAAGTTGTATTTATTCCACAACAGCCCAGAATATCCATTTATTCCAGAGCTGAGTATTTTCTCCCACAAGAACGTTATGTATGTTCACAAATTGTTGAGTTCTTATTTCAATAACCAAAGTAACTAAATATTTAAACTGATTTTTGCAGTAAGTTTGCTTACTGATCATATCCCTGCTCAGAAAGAATTACAATTCCATTAGCATGAGCAATATCTGACAAATAGGGAAGCACAAAGCACGTGTTCTGCACTGCTGCCTTGCATTGCTCGCAGTCAGGCTGGCTGTGACCGTTCAAGCGGGTTTATTTGGTGCGGGGGCAGGTGCTGCTCACCAGCCTTGAGAAAGTGGAAGGACTTACAAGGAGGGTGGAAGCTGGGGGTCCAGTAGCCCTGGTTCCCCCCTGAAGGAAGGTGGCCATGGGATTGTGTCTGCCCACAAGACCCTGGCCGACAGACAGAATTTGTTCTTGCTGCTATTCTTGAAAGGTTTAATGCCTCTGATTTTCTCTCCTCACATGTTCCTTCACCCTCAGACATGGTATCCAGGGATACAGTCCATCTCCAGAAAGTCTCCTCACAAGCTGTGCAATGCTTTAAAGCAGAAAAGCATTTTCTGATTTTTTATGGGCAGAAAGCTGAGTCAAACTTTGCTGTTCCAACTTGAAACTAGGGAGGCTGGCAATTCCAGATGAATTTCAGATGCACTGCAGGGAGGGGATTCACTAAAATAAAATCTTAAAAGAGCTTGGATTTAGCTTGTTGGTTTTCATTGAGCACACAGTGAATAGATGTAAAGGAGAGATCCCTGATCTGGTGATTGGTAACTACACAGAGAGAAAGAATTTGCTTTGTAAGTCAGCTGTCATATTGCTCCTTGCCAGAAGAAATATTCTTTTAATTCTCTTTCCAAGTAGTCCTAGGCAATAGGATATGTTTGCATGGGTGATGGGATGAGGTGAGTGTGTCGGCCTATCCATACTCAGTCAGTAAGGCTGCAGAACGAATGCTGAGCTGCATGTTAGATGCTCAAGACTCAGTGTAGGGTCAAGTGTAAAGCCAAGCCATTGGTGGTTTGGGGAGAATATGAATCCAGGTTTGAAAACCATGGTTCATGTGATTTCACTGAGGTTACACAGGGAACCCATGGAAGAACCATGAGGCATTAGTGTCTTATGATTATTTGTCTTCTCCACTAATAATAATTTTTGTCTGTTCTGCCAAAACACTGTGTTGAAATATAGTGTGATGCTTTTAGTTGCTGCAATAGGATGCAGTAATAACAAAGTAAACCTGTGCTTAAATGAGATTGTGACTGCTTGAGGTCCTTATCCTTCCCCAGCCAGCAGGTACTGTGCACATTTTGGCAAGCCAGCTATCCTTGTTGTGCCTCTGGCAGTGCAAGTGGAAAACTGGGGAGAGAATAGGACATTGCTGAAAAGAACAGGTGCATCTGTACTGGGTTAATAAATCAGAAACAGGCAAACATTAAATCTGAACAGTGTCCAGCTCTCTGTGTGCCTGCATTTTGCTGCATACTAATTTTCTCTTTTTTTGTGAGAACTGCATCAAACACAGATCAAGTTCTACCTCAGGGACTGCATGAAAATCAAATCACATGTGGATCTTGTTTTATTTGCTGGGATCAGGAATCTCCAGACTATGTTTAGAGCTTCTAGGGGATGCAATGGAAGAGGTACAAATCAAGGTAAGATGCCTTATTAACAGTCACTTTCTTAACAGGTAATTTTTTTAACAGCAATAAATAAGCATAACTTGAGAAGTTTAAGGCAGTAGCAAAGAATGGATCAGGAGAGCTGCATGCTTGGTCGTTGCAAGTTTTATTAAGCATGGTCCACCTGATAGTTATTTTCAGTTTAGCTGGACAGATCGCTATGCGAGGAGCCAGCCGATTAGAGCTGTGTAGTCCAAAGTTTCTCTAGCTTCTTGCAAAAGGCTTTTTTTAAAAGATGTGCTGCTGCATTGTTGGCATCCTGTCACATTGTACACACACATGTGGGTCTGAAGCCCAGGCAGAGAGCTCCCTCACCAGTCAGAGGATTGAGTTTCTCCTTCCCTGTGTCCTCTGCTTTAATGGATTGTAGCACTGGTTTGTTACTGGTTGCCTTTCCCTAGACTTTTCACCCTCAGAACCAATGTCTATTTTCTCATTCACCAACTAACTTGAGTGCAACTCTCTCCAAAATACTTCTATATTAGTCCCCAGTTAAATGTTGTCTATCAGTTTTCATTTGCACACATCTGTGTGTGCTTATTGGGGTGAGGGCTCTGGCACACATTATCCTCTGATCTGTGTCCAAGTTTGCATCTCAACAGACCTACGTATTTTGTTCTGATTCAGTGGTTGTGGATTAATTTCCAGGCATACAGTGCAATATCTAAGGGATTCAGGTCCCTTCGGTGGAGTCAGCAAGGCTGACCATATGGTAGTACTCTGGAATTACAGTTTTCTACTTCAGGAAGGTGTGACAAAAGCAACATAGGCACAGGCGCACATGTACACACCAGGGTTTTAAAACATGCTTCTTAACCTAGCTCTTCTTCTAGTGACTGAAGAGCGTTGCTTCTCTCTTGCTTCAACCACCCCTTCCACCAAAGGTCTCTTGTATAATCAGTCCTGAGGAGTCCTGGCCAAGCTCTCTTGAGGGTGTTTGAGGAGGACATTCACCTGAAGTGAGAAGATGTCTCACTTTACATCCACTGGTGCCACAAGACTCATCAACATCATGATATGTTGAACACAGACAGATTTCCCCAATGCAGCAGTGGCTAGTTATGAACTTTGTCTAAGTAGAAGTGACCAAACACCGCTTATGAAGATGGCTTCTCTAGTGGAAGTAAGAGGATTTAATGTTTAGTGCAAGAAACACACAGAAATATACTTCTAAAAATAGTGAGCAAATTAACAGGGTCCCAATCTATAAATAAAAACCCCTGATGACACAAACATTAACACGTAAAATTACTATCTTCTGCAAGGCACTTGCACAGCTTGAGGCACAACTCAGGATGGTTAACGAACCCCCTTGTGTACATTATCCAGCAAGAAGACCTGTGTCATCAAATACTTTTGTTGTTAGTTGAGATTGCCTACTCTGTATAATGCAGCTGTAACCGAGAGCTCAAGTTGTGATTTCTATTGCATTGTCTCCAAGTAAAACAAAATCTTTAAACAATCTAATACTCCAGTTATATCTAATCCCAACCTCTCAGAGCTATGTGAATTCTGTGCTTACTTCACTGTGCTTTTAATATGTCTGAAATGATGTGGCTAGGACTGACTTTGTATTTTATGACTGTTCGGGTAAGATGGGAATAATGACATGGCACCATGAGCTGGAGGGGTTTCACCATATTTGTTCTTAAGTGTCCTTGCATTGCTGATCATAGAATAAATAAATAAATAAACAAATAAATAAATATCATCAATAATGCAGAGCCATTTCAGAAACAGCATAAAAATAATGAGATGGTTTAAAGCCATCTCATTGGTGACACCTCATTTAACTATTTCACTGAAAAAGAGCAGAGCATCCTGATCCCTGCATTCCTTGAAGAATATTATTGGTTTCTTGTTCTATTTCAGGTAGTTTTCAGACCCTAGTAATAGTCAGCTTTGTTACCCTCTTTGGTAAATGAGAAAGAGATAGGAGAGAAAAAAATCACCTACACCAACACCCAGGGCAAATGTTATGCAGGAAAGTCACAGAGTTGGAAGAGGAGATAGATAAAACAAAAAAAATGGAGAAAAAGAAGAAAAAAAGAAAGGAAAAGGAAAAGGAAAAGGAAAAGGAAAAGGAAAAGGAAAAGGAAAAGGAAAAGAAAAAACAGAAATCCCACATGATTAAATCATCTAAAAATGGCCTGTGATATTTGGTGTTGGGCTGTGCAGGAAGATAAAAAATGGAGACAGAGGGGTGGAGCCCAGAAAGAACATAGGATTGGCAGAAGTCTGAGTGCTGCCCCCCAGGCTAAGTTCACACTTGATGCTGATAGGTCTCACCTCCCCAGAGGCAAGCAAAAACACGTGGCTGAGTCCTACTGGCATTCGGGAAATACGGAACACTGTGTAGGCACCTGCCTAACCTATCTGATAGGTGTGCAAAAGGCAAGGTGCCTCTTAACCCTGGCCTTCTCTGAGGTGCAGATGCTTTGCAGTGGACATCAGGGAAATTACTCTGAGCTCTGGCGAGCCTTTTCCTTGAACATGCACGTGTGCCAGCCTTGTCCTGCAAACCCCAAGGGAAGGAAGTTGTCATCTTTTCTTATGCAATAGTTCTTGGACCCATCCAGAGGAAAAATGTGAGATTAGATTGCAATTTCTCTGCTGCTCAAATTTTCATACCTCCCAAGCCCTGTGCTAACACCTGCAGTGGCAGATGCAGCGAGAGTACCCCATCTCAGAGAGAAGGACACCTGAGCTTCAGGTCAATGCTTGCAGGGCACTGCAGGGCCTTGTATCCCTGGCTGAGGAGCAGAAATGGGAAGTGAGGGATCTGGCTGTCTCTCTGCCTCTGCTGCCAGTGCACAACAGTGCCACACCAAAAGAATAGCACACAGCAGGCATTTCCCCCTGTTGACATTAGCAGCAAAGGTGTGAGCTGCTCAGCACATAAAAATTGCATGAAAGTAAAAGTTTATGGAACTGAATACAGGATTACTGCTGTCTCACTGTATTACATGGCTCTCTAACACATTCCGAATGGAAATGCAGATCTGCAAAGTTGTAAGTACAATACTGCAATTACTATGTCTTTCTGCGCTCATAGTTCTCATGAAAAGATCTCAGTGCTTTAAGGTTGAATTTTACGTTGTTTCCTGACCCTATGACAGCTACTTAAAATATTAACTCTTCAATTATACTATTACAGACACAGAGCAGAGCAAACAAAAAATATAGTACATATTTTTCTACTTTTGCAAGCCCCTCGGAGTCTTGTAAAGTAAAGATGGAGTTCCCCATTTCTGTAATTTCTCTTCTGTAAAAAATTCTCAAAGGCATAAATTAGATGAGGCCAGGGACAGATTTGTATTATCTCATCTTTTCCTGGAAACAATAGGAAAATCAGATGAGGCCCTCAAGCAGAGTGCATCTAACGTGATATCAGAGAGATCTTGCAGAGACATCAAATGCAGACAATATTCAGCATTAATTCAGTGTCCATTTTGATTCATTGCAGTTGGCCAGGAAATGAGGTTTGAGTGACAACTTTACTTACTAAGTCATAGGCTGCTGAAAATTTTATGAAATGATGCAACATCCATGCAAAACAGTGGCGCTTTTCATTAACGAGGCTTGATAAGATACAGTGAAAATGTGAGTAATTTTCATTAGCTATTTGTCAATAAAAGGTGTGGAAAAAAAATTATATCAAAACCCTGCTCTGCATAATTCTGCCTTTGTGTTTGCAGAAGAAACCTTATCACAATACCTTTTAATAATACGGAACATCTATTGCAGGATTTGTTGTTTTATCCAATTATGCTGGAAATGCTAATTGTTTTCTTTCTTTTGCCTTCAGCCAAACCTCCCATTTGTGATTTAGAGCATTAGCTTCCCCAGCATTCTTACATCAGTGGTGCCTATGAAATACCTGGCAGTTTAATTGCTGTGGACACTGCTTTAACAAAAGGTGCATTTTCAGATGCAGACTCTCAAGTGCTTTCAGAAAAGCTTGTATGTGTGCAGTGGCTTGTGTCCCATGCAAGACCATTCATATTGTACCTAATACTGAATTAAAACCAGCAGAAAGAGTCAGAGATAAAAAGGTGAGGAGAGTGCACAGCCCCAGGGCACTATAATGAATATCATTCTCATGGAAGATGTCATTATTGCTGGCATTTGAGATTGAAAATAGGAAAAGTTATAATAAACCTCTCTTATAATAATAGTAATAACAGTGCTTTAGAATAATTTTTAAATTAACCTTATTAGTGTACTCATTTAGGTTTAGTCTTTCCCTGGTTCCCAGAAGAGGAATTCTTTAGAGGGCTAACACCAGCTATGTGTTTCCTCCTCTTCTGACAGCTTTCTTTGAACTCTACACAGAAATCAATTTACCTCCTCAATATTCGTACAGGTGGCAGCTTCTACATAGAAATATTTCTTTTAAAAAAAGCCAATAAAAGGACTGTCAAACTGTTTTCAGAAAAGAAAGCTGGGGGCTCCAAAGCGCTGAAAACCAGAGGCAACTACAGAGGAAAAAAAAAAAACAAACTGTTTTCTTTTTCCAGTTTAAAAACAGAGCTATCCTGGTGCAAGATTCTTCTAAGTGACATGGGACTAAAAGAAGACACTATAGTAAAATACAGAAGAATAATAATTTTCCTTGGCTTTCTGTAGTAGCACACAAATATCTGCGAGTAATGCCACAGTGAGCAGGGCACTTTATAAAAGCCAAACAACTGTCACACATAGGTTATAAGGTCATTTCTCATACATAAGATAAGCTGGAAATCCATCCCATGGATGGAATCTGAGAAAATGTTATGAAGTTTACCACAAAATAAAAAATGAGTTTCACATGTTATTTTATTTCTCAAGGGCATTTTGCTAAACATATGCATACACTCTCACAGCTTACCCACAAAAAAGGAAAGAAATCAGTATCACAGGGATTTAAAAGATGAAGTGTTCTTTAATTGCATGATTATTTTTGATTATACATACAGTGAAAATGTACAGTTATACAATGATGCAGGTCATGGTGTATTTCACTGCTTTTTCCTGATTGTATTCAAGATACTGTAGGTAGATTTTATTATTGCCTCATGGGGGATAAAACTGAAACATGGAGTTCAAGGTCAAAGGCCATAATGTTTTCTCTCTTACTCCCTCAATGGAGCATCCAAATCCAAGCCCAGTGCAGTAAGTGGGTAGCTGGGCTTCAAGTAAAGTGTTCTTCTGCAGCTCAGCATGTGGCTGCTGCCCTCCTTGCCTTTTGAGCTCAGCAGAGGCTGTAGATGTTCAGCATCTCTGAAAACCAAAAGTTCCCGATTCACCCTTTAGGCAATCAAATTCAAACCTCTTGTTTTAAATTAGGTTCTTAAAGCTTTCTGGGGGAATGACTGAACGAGTCAGGAGCAGCAAACCCACTGCTTCAGCCACTGACCAAGGGCTTGCAGAACAGCCTATGGGGCGAGGGTCCCTTCATACGAGGCTTTCCAGGGGCTGCCCTCACTTCCAGAGACCTACATCGTAATGGCACTGCCCTGCTGGTAGCTACCACATCCAGCTGAACATACAAAGTCAATTTTTCACCAAACACTTCGGCTTCCTATTTACACTTGACTTCTATGCCAATTGCTGCCTCTGTTCATGGTAAAGGAAAATATAGCCTGGGGCCTCAGTGTCTGGGGTTCCACCTTCCACCTCATGTTCATCCATGGCAGCTGAGGTCGTGCAGAGTGCTGGCACTAGCAGTCCTCATATTTCAGTGGCTCCTCTGCAAAAGAAGACCCGGTGCATTTGGAGGCAACCAAGATTCAGATGCCTTTCCAGCACATGGGATGTGGGATGTTTCCTTGCTCTGAGATGGGGAGGGGGAGTTGGCAGGGATCTCCATTCCAATCATCTTTCCGTCTTTTGCAATTGAAAGGGGACAGATCTTTTGCACTTTTTTTTTAAAATTGCACCAAAGTAAGTTAATAGAGCACCTTTGGATGATCTAAAAATAAATAAAATAAAACTTGCTTTTGAGGAGGCTATCAGAACTCCAGCCAAGCACAGATCTGAGCCTGAGTAGTATTTGGCTTGAAGTTTTGCAGCACTGATTTGAATCTTCTCAGAGGTGAGAGAAGGAAACCCCCTTAACACATGGCCCTTTTTCTGCAGCCAGAGCAGCCAGGCTGCCTCTGGTGCAGCTCTTCTGGTCTCTCCTCCCCATGTTCCCCACGGAGGGTCACTGTGAGCCCTGCTGCCATATCAGCCCTCGCTGTAGCGCCGCCCTGACTTCACAGTGCAGAATTCAATAAAGCAAAAGATCCTGTTGGAGAAAGACTGATGGGCAGACCAGATGCCCTAAAAATGGTAACTGACTGAGGGAGGGAGGAGCCCTCAGCTCCACTGCCCATAAGCTCTGGGTCATCCAGCTGCAAATGGAAGACAGAATCCCACAGGAAAGCCAATTTCCTCGTACAATGAGAAAGTACAATGCGATAGAGCTATCCTAGCATTCTGTCAGTGTGCCATGTTCATCTTTAGGAGTAAAAGCAATAGAAGGAGAGGGGGGCAAAAGGGGAGTTAAAGCATGAAGGGACAGGGAGCCATCTCTGCAATTCCCTCAGCCCCACACCTTGCTACAGTTGATCTGGGCTTCACACCATTGATACCTGCAAAACCTTGGAGTGGAAATCAAATCATGAGTAATAGGGCTTTTTCAGCACTATACCATTTCGGACACCCACATAAAATACACATCATGAATGATTGCCAGGATCAGTGAAGAGATCTTGCCATGACCAACAGGGCAGAGCAGGAACTTCCTGTGCCCTTGGGCACTCCCATTTTGATTAAACATCTGAGAAATTTCCCAAAAGACTATTACACTCAATCAATATGACATTGCTTCAACTAATGAAATTCTTTTAACATCCAGCATCCTTTGAATTATGGATTAGAGAGGGCAGGTTAGTTCAGATACTGAACTACATTTTAAATTACATAATTATCTAGTAATATCGCTGTATATATTAGAACACCTATTTTCAATGGAAAACCCCAATATTCTTGAAAATCTATTTTAAAAACTGTAAGAACTGATTATTTTAGTATTTTGAAATATTTTGAAGGCTTAAACAAGCATTCAGGCTTGTTAATGTCATTCAAAGTAAATTGCATATCCTTTAACATAGGAAAATAAATGAATACACCATGTAATTATTACTGACATCTAAAACTCTTGAAGATAAGGCAGGCAAAAGCGTAACTACTGGTGTGTCCATATTTATTGCTGGATTGTGGATGTTTTATTGTTAGTAAAATATTTTTCTATCGTGAAACATGTATATTTCATTGTATAAAACACTTTTCTAGAGGAAATTTTATGAAGGCAAGTAATTAATAAATTATCCAGTCTTGATTTTCCTTGTTTAGATTGCCGTAAAGCTTACCTTGGGTTTTGTTACTGTATTAACTGTTCACATATTTAATATTTTTATTTTATTTTTCTTGTGTGGCAATTAAAATGTTGTGGCTTACTGGAATGTGGTAGGTATTATACTGATGACACTGCCAAATATTTTCACATGAAGTCTCATGCAAAACACTAATATGTAAAACTCTTTTTATATTGTAGCCTATCACAGTTACATTTACAAATGCATTTTAGTCCAAGTCCCCCACAACTAGCCTTACATTTGAAATTAGTGGGTTATGTCATTACTGAGGTACTGTTTTTCTGTGAAACTGAAACATGTCAGACTAACTTTCATGGAGTAAAATCTAAAAAGGTCTCAAGATTGTGGGATTAGGTTTGGGCTAGGTTTTTGTTTGTTTGTTTGGGAGTGGGGTGTTCTAAAAAAAGGAAAACAAACAGACATAGGGCAATGAATCTGAGCTCAGTTTTTGCAGGTGCAGTGGGTAAGGACATAAAAGGGCATTTCCCCTCCCATTTATATTACAGAATTGCAGAATGGATAAGATTGGAAGGGCCCACAGTGAATCATCTGGTCCAACCTCCCTGCTCAAGCAGGGTCATCCTGGAGCTCATTGCACAGGATTGTGTCCAGGCAGTTCTTGAATATCTCCATCGAGGGAGACTCCACCACCTCTCTAGGAAGCCTGTTCCACTGTATGGTCACCTGCACAGTAAAGAAGTTCTTCCTCACAATTAGGTGGAGCTTCCTGTGCATCAGTTTCTGCCTGTTGCCTAAGTCTAATAAGACTGCCACAGGCAAAAAAAAGTGACCTTTATCATAAAATCATTATATCTGCATTTAAATTTCAAGAATTTTTAGGATGAGATGAGATGAGATGAGATGAGATGAGATGAGATGAGATGAGATGAGATGAGATGAGATGAGATGGAAGAATATTTGGGGCTATGCCTGATTTTTCAGCTGTGTCCATTCAGAAGAACCATAGAGAAAAGGCTAGGAATTGATTGGCAGATCTGATACCTCTTTTGGGGAGCTCCCTGAAGAGGTGAAGGAAAAAGAAGAAGAAGACTCTTAGCTGTTCAAATCAAAGGGATTTTTCTGCTTGAAAAAAAGTAAATGTGAGCATATAGATTATTTTCATGAATTAAAATGGCTAAAATATTCAATGCAAGCAGACCTGATTTGATCATGAGATCATTGAATTCAAACCCTTTTGGCCCTTACATCAAATGAACCGCAAAGAAAAAGCAGTATTTTTTCCCTTATTACAGTTACAGCATAACTTGATCACAACTTTTTGTAGGACAGCATCAGTTATAACTTGCCACACACAAAAAAGTATTCTCTAAAAGAAAAAGAATGCAAGCCTGTATCAGGGAACTGTACAGATCACAACTTGGCTGTCAGCCTAGACCTAATCTATAGATATATCCAATTCTTCTCATGGGAAGTATTTTATGTCATGTCAAATTTTGTCTGGCCTTGTACAACGATAAATGTACAATGCAGGAAGTACTGTACTTCAAATTTAATTTCTTTCATGGAGCTAGGTAAAAGACTTCTTCACCGATAAACAGCATTTCTCAGCTGTCTTGGACCCTGTAAGACAACCTCATGCACCAGATTCTTGCTGGACTTTCAGCCAGAGCAATGTCTCTCCAAGTCCTTGAAGACTGCGGTAAGCATGAATGTTTGTTTTAACAGTGAGTTCTGTAAAAATCTGGGGTTGGGGAAATAGAGGACTGAAGAACAAAAGAGTCATCAGAACAATGAGGTGATGAGGACATGATAAAATACATAAAAACATGTGAATAGGAAACAGGCAAATTCTCATATTAAAATTCTTCAGCAAAGTCAATAGCAGGATGATCTGTTCATCACAGGAAGACAGTTATGAAGCCTTTGTAGAACACTCACCAGCTGAAATTCAAGGGACATCTCATCCATCATAGGTTCAGCTCCACAGCGTGGAGTTTGCTAGCATTGTGAAGGACATGTGTTCCACAAATACATTCCTTCCTTTCCTCCATCCAAATTGCCTGTGTCCAAAGCCAAAGTCACTTCATTGTGGACTGTGGCTGAAGGGTGTTTAAGAAATGTCTTCTGCAAGTTGGAGGTGACACGGCAGAAACACAAGGCTTTGCAGGTCTCAGAGCTTTTGCAGCTCTTATTTTAAAAAGCTATATCACCTTAATTCTGATAATTTCCCTTCCTTACATATGTTCCCCTTCGAATGCCTCTGATCAGTGCTTTTACCTCCAACAGCAGAGGCAGAAACTGTGAGGACTAGGAAAAGTACTGGGATGCTAAGCATGACCAAGGACATCTGTTTCTCACTATTGGCTGACGCAGAGGACTGTAGGCATGAACTGATATACTTTAATGCAGGTGGTAAAAGGCATGAAGGAAACCACAGAAGAATATGAGGGAAAAACATCCTGCTTTTCTTTGTAGCTGAGTAAACAGTCTCCTGCTTAAAACAAGTTTTTCCTCATAACACTACAGTTTTCCATTATAAAATATATTCTTCAGTGACTCAGTTTCCCCATATGTCACATCAAGAATTTCAGTTTGCATATGAAACATGGCTGATAAAAACACCTGTGGGAAAAAACATCCCTGGAGCACTAAAGAGATTATCAGGTCACTGTTACGCTTAATTCTCACTTGTTCTTTCCCTTTTCAAAATTTCACTTAAAAGTTTCTATCAACTGACCAGATTTTCTTTTCAGTATAATCACTTAATTTATTTAATGTTTATAGTTCTAAGGCTTTTAGTGGAATAACTTTAAAATATGCTTTCAGGGTCACTTTGTCTCTATTAAGCTTTTAAAGTAGATTAAGTCCAGGGTCTTTGCTTTCTGAATACAAAGGCAGGTCTTGCCTCTGAAGCCAAAAACAATTTAAAACATATGAAATGCAGTAGAATAAATCTGTCCGGAACCAAAAGAAAGACTGTATTTATAGCAGCTGATTTATTTGTTTGATATACATTATGTGCTCTGGTTTATAATTTTTAAGGTGTGTGAAAGGGTCACATTATATATTACAAAAATAGCAAGGCAATGATTTACAAGACTTCACATTGTGCCTATTGACCTTCTCAATAAGAAAGGTTGGTGATTGTAACAGCACTGAAAAATTAAACCCATGGGAGTCAATTTAATGTGGTATAAACTCTTTAACAACCAGCAAAATAGCCATATCAGCTGTTTCATCCTTAGATTATGTTTCAGCTGTAAAGTGCAGTTTTTAATAAAAAGTGCACAAGCTTTCTTTATTCTACAAAGCCTCTGTTTCCTCCTCTGTGGAAACAGCTGCTCCCTACTTTTCTTGTGGGAAAAATGGAAGTATTGTGTTATCACTAGTCCCCTCAGTGGGAGAAGAAAGAAAACAGAGAAAGAAACTGCTTAACAGCAGTGTGAATCATTTTGTCTAGTTTCCTTCTGAAAATTAATCTCTGAGCTCTGAAGAGAAGATGTACATCTGTTTGTCCTTTGTTGTGGACAAATACATTAGTCTGTCCGCGAGGAAAACAATATTAGTCCATGTACAGCTTGAAATAATCAATACCTAGACTTAACAATTGGGTAATGCTTCATGTTAACACACTCACTGTGAAAATGAGCGGTTAAGGGCAAGAAATCTCTTTTAATT
Organism: Melanocharis versteri; assembly: GCA_013397845.1. NCBI lineage: Eukaryota > Metazoa > Chordata > Aves > Passeriformes > Melanocharitidae > Melanocharis > Melanocharis versteri. The sequence continues at coordinate 439,511 of VZTG01010150.1, forward strand.
ATCAGAGCTGTGTTTCATGGACATTCCAGAAATAATGGTATCTGAACACATCTAAGGCATTTTCAGGTAAAGGAAAGATAAAAAACCACTACAACTGTGATGTTCCTTATGTTTTACCTAATTTTTTGCAGAATTATCTGACTGCCTTAGTAACTTGCACAGATGAAAGCTGTCAAGAAGGAATCTTTTCTTATCTCTGGTTTATCATCCCTAGGATGTTCACCTCATCCACTTTTTGCAAAGAATCAAACGAAAACCAGCCTAGAGGTACACAGAGATTGCTGAAGCTATGTGTTAAGAGCCACTGCCCTCTAAAACAAAATGAAAGCTATCGGCAAAAAAATGTAGCTAACATATCAGGTTTTCTGATTCTGGCTTTTACCTTTGGAGAGCCTTCCAGAGGGAAAGTTAATGGCAGGCACACAATATTGGAGTAGAAGCTAGCACCTTTGGGCTGTTGGAAGAACGCTGTGGTGTATTTTTGTTTTTTAAGAAAAGACAGCCTTTTTCATAGCTGCTATTATGATTCTGTGAAATGTGGAAGCTCACTGAAGGTTCATGCATTACACTAGAATTTATTTTACTGGCTAGGGTAGCAAATGGCAAGACAGTTGAGGGCAAGAAAACTGGTGATTGTGCAGAAGCATATGACAGACACGAATAAGGCAATCTGCATAGTGCACGCTGGTGGGAGTTCTTTTTCAATTTAACTCATCTGTGTGGGAAGTTCATTATGGTATGTCCTTTATATCTTATTTGTCTTACAGAGTAGCAGAATAAAACAGTTGATGGTGCAGCAGTAGACTTTTTTTTTACACCTTCCTGTGAAAGATCGGTAAACATTCTGTCTCTAATTCTCATTCCAGTTACATATTATGTCTGAAGAGAACAGATCTCTTCAGAGTATGTTTTAAGTCACAGTTTGATGTGCTGTGTCCTGTAGCAATCTCCACACATACATTTTAAGTTCCACTCAATCTGTTGATTATAATGCCCTGGAGAGACAAAATGGATTAATATTTCAGCACTATGCCTATTAATGGTTAACAATTTCATCGGAACATGATATTCCCATACTGATAGTAGATGAGCTGAAGTAGCAGGGTTGATTGTATTAACTTGTCAAAAAAGATATAGGCACAGTTAGTGAAGCTTTGATAATGGTTAAAATTAAGGAAGTACCATAAAGTAATAGATGTCTCTTTGTGCTTTTCCTGATTCTAAGATATTTGTCAGATCTGAGAAAAACCCATAAAAGACAGGTGAAAACATCTGTTATAACCAGTCAGTGTTAGCAGCAGGAGAGCAGGTTGTACTATTTCTGGGACATGAGGAAAACATAAAGATTAAAAAAATTCAGATTACTAAGGGTGTTTTTTTAAAACACACAAATGTTTGTCCTCCAAGGCTCCTGTTTTGCTTTGTTATAGAAACCCAAGTAAAGCAAAACTAAGTTAAAATGCTAGCAAGGTGGACAGTGATTTCAGCGCCAGGTTTGAAGAAGTGCACATGACCATCTCAAAGAAAAGATGAGTGGAAGTAGATTCTGAAGTTCTTCACCACAATGTTAAATACTATTTTAAGACATGGTTATCAAAGAAGCATTTTCCTTTCCCCTTCTCTGTTGTTTGCTCAGAATTTTCAAAGTGTTCAATGGGTATCTGAATCTTTAGAAAGCAGAATCAACCACTATATCAGTAGCATTGTCCGGAGTCAAGGGGGCAATGAAAGAGATCATATTTCTCATTTGATTTGAAAGGGCTTTCTGAAAAGGTAGGTTTATAGCCTTTTGAACCTGAGTTCCCTAGGTTGCACACGCTTGAATATAACTCCCCAAAACCTATGAGAAAGGCATTCCAAGCATTCGACCTGAACTGTTTGGGTCAAAGATTAAAGAGGAAAACCAGGGTGAAAGCAACTCCAGAAGAGTTGTGTTAAGAGTCCCTGTATTGCTGACCATATGGTTGGTGGAGATAGAGGATTTCTAATCATTTACTGTCCTGTCACCACAGGAAGCTCATGCTGGGCCTTCTGAAGTTTCACAAATCAAGGAAAACGAATAATCTTATGGAAGGTCACGTAAGAAATGTTCAAAAATGAAGCAACTGGGACAGTATCTTGACATTTGTGATAATAAATATTATCAATAATATCAGCTAGAGTTCAGAGAAGCACCTGAACTTCACATGTCAAAACTGCTGGTGAGAAGTATTGGAAAACCTTTTAGACTGACATTTTCCTGGGAGAGGTGATCAGCTCCAGGAATCCTTGTGCCTCAGGCATAATTCAATTCCATCTCTATCCTTCGTCTCCTTGATCACAGAAATTAGAGCTGGAGGACACTCCCAGGTCACCCGACTGCTATATATTTTCAAGCCTTTCCCAGTGTTCATTTAATGAGAGAAGTCCACTCAATGACACTAGTACCATTTCTTTCAGAAGACCATTTCACATCTTTATGGGAGGGAAAAAACCCCTCTAGCAGGTTCTTCAACAGCCTTTAACAGCAGTCTGGTAACGTAAAGTGTTGCTGTGCTGAGAGCTGGAAGCAAATTACATCTGCTTTGCAATTTCCAGTGGTGTAACTTAAGTGCACACAACGTGGAGTGACATAGAATCTGGCCCCTAGGATTTCACTTAAGAAAAGTGCTGTAGTAGTTGCATGTCTCCACTATTGCTTTTTCTTTTCACTTCTTTTTATAGATCCTGTCCACCTGGGAAGTCTTAAATCCTTGCAGGAGCTCTAGTCACGTACCACATCAACCATTGTGCGGAGGGAGAAGTCTCAAGCCTGTTTTGACTAATATTTCTAAGAATTGGTTTCTTAAAGGATTTTGCAAACAAATATATTAAAGCGATAAATACACAGGAGTGGAAAATCAGATAAAAAAATCACTTTAGGTCTACTAATATCCATCTTCATGCCTATATTAGCAAACCTCCTAGGCCCAATTAAGGCCAAGATAAAGAACTCAAAACAAAGGAGAAAAAAAGCTGATGTTCGACATTGTAGCTTATGAGAATGAGCTTAAGAAATGATCTCATGTTTGTGTTCTCCAGTTTCTGCTATATTGCCCATGTCCCTGAATCCATGAACAATTCAGAGTATGGACATGGAAATCCTATTCAAATTTTCAAATAGCTTCAGTTCTCCTATGTGTATACGACACCTAATCCATAGGTGGAACGAAAAAGCATTAGCTTAAAACATTGCAAAAGTCACAGTTGCCATTTTGTGTAAGTAGCATTGAGATGGGGCTCGGTAAAATAAAATACTCCTTTCTAGTGCAAACCACCTCCGTTATTTTAGCTAACACATTTTTCTTCTCACTTGTAACAGACAAGGAGCATTCATGCAAATATATAGCACAGCTTATCTGCCAGCTGGTAACTCCTCACGTCTCAGTGATTTGGTTGCTATCAATAGTCCTGTTATAGCCGTAGTTTGGAAGAAGCAGGAGGCAGACAGGCTTCCCATAGACTGAATGCTATGAAACCTTTCCAGAAAGAGAATGGGCATGGAGCATTTCTTACTCTTCTTTAAACTGACACATCTTTCCAGCCCAGTGCTCTCACATAAGGGACTGAATCATATGCCAAGCAAGAGAGGTGAGCCAACACCAACATGGCTTGATCACATGTAGCTTAATGCCATGAACATGAAAATATGTCTGGTTTCTTTATTTATACATCAGTGAAGGTATGCTAGGTGAGTGATCAGAGCCAAATAAAACCTGCTGGTTTTATAGACTGGCATTACTGGCTGAAGCTTTCTCATTTTACCTCTCAACTCTGAGGCAAGATAGCTTTAGTGATGATTCCCATGTTACAATGCAAACTGTAAGATCTGTTATAAGCAGCAGTTGAAAAAATACACATTCTGCATTGAATAATTGCTATAAATGCCTTGAGGTTTAAAAATTTTTTTGAGATGTTGCAAGTAATGTGGCTGGATTTAAGTGCAGTTTGATATGTGTGTCCTACTGGGATTTTTTTGCTCGTACCCTGGCCCCAAGTGTCTTTGCAGGTCTGCTCCTCAGTCAACGTTAGCCACAAAAGCAACAGTACCTGCATGTACAATATACAAACATCTGGGTCAATCTCAGGTCAAAGCTCAACTAAAGGAGGCAGTATGCAATAAATATAAATGAAATGTATTACTATGATAAATAAAAGTGGGCTACATTAATGCAAACAAGCTTGACTGATAGCGAGTACATTTCCAAGACACAGGGTCAAGTTTGGTGCATCAGTGAGGCTGAGGAGCTGAATGAGATGTATTGCTGCAACCAACTTAGAGATAAAAATCCCCACATAGTCTATAATAAAGTCGTCCTGTCAGTAGATGTGCTGTTCCTATTTTCAAATCTTAGTTGTCGCTGTCGAAGAAAGTGCTATTTCTTTCCTGCCACAACTTTTTTTCCACAAGCACCTGGAATTGGTAGTTTTTGTTTGGTTTCATCATTGAGGCTTGCTTTCCTATTTCATTCTTTCTTCTCTGTAATACTTACTGCCAGACAAATGATCTTTAAAAAAATACATTAGTTCCTTTAATCAATATTTGATGTTTTTATTTAGAAGGCACATACTTCAGAAAAATATAGCAAGAATCATTTCTGATGGAACCTTGACTTTTTTTGAGGTTTGTGTGTAGTTTATACCCAGTGGTGGGCTGAGTTCTGACAAGGACTAACTCCATATAGCATAACCCTGTGCAGACAGGGAGCAGTTCATCCGTGAACGTACCTGCTGGGTAGGTTTTCAATGGGGGTCCCTGGAGTACTGTGAAAACAGGGCCACTGCACAAAATGTGGACATACTTTGTGTTCAAGCACTCAGGATATTGCTGAAGGACTTGACTCTAAGCTGAGTATCCAGAATTGCCCTCTGGGGGATTGTGGTGCAGAGAAGCACATTGGGGAAAACTTGGACAAGACTAGACAAAAGAAAACAAACAAACAAACCAACCTAACAACTGCAAAAGGGAAAAAAAATCAAGAGGGACAAGTCACAAGATTATGGATAAAGTCCTACAGAAAGGAGTGGGAGGCACACCTTGTACCATATCTGATTTCTTTTCCCATCATTTAATAGAGGTCTGAGGAATGAGGGAAGTGTGACGAAATGATAGGCAGCAGCACACAAGTCTTCTGTATTTGGAGTGCAAATGACTAGTGACATAGGATGTTCTGTTAAATGATGTCCATGAAAAGCAAGCACATGGTGAATCATTTACCCACACAGCTTTGCAAAAAGACTGTTGCAGAACTCATCTCTGGGCTGATATCACTGCTATTTAATGTAGTTTCTAGCAAGCCATTTATATATATCATATTTATGGCTACATCTAATCCTTTTTACTGTGTTCTTTTTTCAAAAGTTCTCCTAGAGAAAGGCTATTCCACAGCTTTATGAAGCTGTGAACTGGAGAATAACGCATGACCTAAAGCAGATGGAGGTGAATTACACCCACACTATACTGGTTATCCAGACCTGTCAAAGAATACATCAAGCACTGTTGACCAACTTTGCCATGCCTATAGATTTTAGAATAAGTAGTAAAATGCAATTGAAGGTGTGTGGACAAAGCTCCCATCATGTTATCCTGCATAAATGTTCTCAGCAAATATATATACTTGCATCACTTTTTGAAAACAGAAGTCTCATCCTCATCTGTGTGCTACGAGTTCCTGGCTTTTCAACAACAGAAACGGCCTAACCCTTCTGAATAACCATTTCCTTGGAGACTACACTTAAAAAAAATATTCAGAGCTTGTTAGGAATGTGGCTGGCTTTCAGAATACTAAGTGTCTTTCAATAATTTGGATTGTTGAATAAAATCCAAACACTGAGTAGCAGCTGCTGGACCACACACCATGTGAAAGAAAGAAAAAATGTTTTTGTTGAGAGATTTCTCCGGAGTTTCATACCATGCAAATCCTTTCGCTTCAGCTAAATCCCTGGAGTATGTAATCCTGATATAGCTAAACTGTTCTTGGATCATTTACTTCCCAAGAAGCTTACTTTGCTGCATGCTTGGTGTGCAATTAGTTATAGAGAAAGCCCCGTCCCTTTGCAAAGCAGAAAACAGCTTGTGGTATCTCAGCTGACACTTGATCTGATCTGCATTTCTTTTTTTAGAAGTAAAATTCATTGAAATATTACATAGATTCTCTGAGGAGATAGGAAACATAACAAGAACTTCAGATTGCTTCTATTAGATCAGACTCAGTGTTCATTTTCCCCTGCATCTGGGATAAGCAGGAATATAACAGTAAGGGAAGAGTCCAGTGATGCTTCCTCAGGTTCTTGAATCTCCTGAGCATCAACAGCAGAGACAGGTCTGTGATTAATTAATGGTCTCTTTCACCAATGTTTTCAATTGCTTTGAAAACCCATTGATATTTTGGCATCTGCTACATTTTGTGGCAATTAATTTTAGCAAAGAAATGAACATCTTCAGTTCTATTTAATGACTGCAAACTTAGAGAAAACTCGAACTTTTCTGGATTGGATCCTTAGGCTTCCTGTGATTTTGTTTTCCTCTTCTACAAAATTTTTATATTGATACTCACTCATCTGTCTCACTGGCATGAGTCATTCTACAGTTAATTTTATCAACATTTGTTAGTGAGACCTTTTGATTCAATAGCATGTGTTAATCTGAACTGAAGATGTTTAGGTAAGGTGTTACTCATTTCTTGATTTTATTTTTAATTAGATCTTGTTCATGACAGCTAAAGTTGCATGAACTTTTAGTACGTGTAACTGCATGCAAAACATTTCCTCACGCTGGCCAGTTTCCAAACTCTAGTTGATGAATTCTGCATATTAGTGGAGAGGCAGAATTTGTGAAAGATGATTGCTTTAAATTATTAGATAGATTATATTTTATTATTAGAAGTTAAGCTTGTGGAAATACTATGCTACCACGTATACTTTTCTGAGTTTCTGATATCTTTGTTCAACACACTTTTAATATTAGAGATGTGCAAGAGCGTTTCATGCATTATACCTCTCATTGGAATTTTAAAGATGCACGTGTTTAATACGGCTTAGTCAAAGATCTTACTGGAAAAAAAATACGATGATGAAAAATGTTCTGGTTGATGGAATGACAAATAATAAAAGGAAAGAAGGGATTACAAAAACACACTGAGAAAGAGAAAATTATCATTCATTGGTCCCCAAGAAACTGCTGATAACAGAACTAAAACATGAAGGGTACTTCCTGCTTCATTTTCCCCTGTGAGTATGCACAGTCTGCATATTGGGTCAAACTGTGCTAGCCGCTGAGCTTCTTTGAGTTTAGCATGTGATTCAAACCAGGTATTTTCTTCGTCTAGTCCCGTAACAGCTTTCTCTTATCTAGGCCACAAGGAGATGGATTGGAGTCAGGGTTAAGTAATGGCAAGCATCTTCTGGCCACAAAGCTGCCTGGAGCCAGCTAGTAGCATAACGCTGAAAGCACTGCAGGGTAAAATTTGACTTGTACTGGGTAGCATTGTAGACAAAAAAAAAGAGCTTAAATGGTGAATGTGGACAGGCAACACATGCACACATATGTGTGAGTGAATGCCCAAAGCTGAACTTCTGAACTCTAAAGTAGGAGCCTGTTACTTGCCAGCTCCGGCTAGTAAGGGCTAGTCGTAGGTTTTAATGACACAAGCACCAGAAATACATAGTGTTTGTTGAACACCACTCTTGATAAAGGGACATGAGACAGGACAACCAGTTAGGGGGCTGATTATATATCGTGCTCCTGAGCATAGACTGTCTTGGCTCTGGGAAAGAAGAAGCCACACAAGGATGGGGATGAAGACCTTGCCTGGAGAAAAGATCTTGGAAGGGGATGAAGATTCGGGAGATCAGGGAGCTGGATGAAGTCGAATACTAGAGGCACACAGAGACCTTGATGGGTGATTCCTATGAGCAGTGGTACAACAGGAATTGACACCGCTTTCTGCCCAACCTTCCTGGGCCAGCAGTGCTCACCCCATGGGAAAAGGAAATCAAGATCGAGTGAGCGCGGTGCTGGGGGAGCCAGTTAGGCTGAGACAGTCAAGTAGGGCAAAAGCTTGAACCCTGCGGGTTCTTAGGTAAACCTTGTTATTCAGATCCACCATCAGTTGCTGCTTACTGTGTGTTGCCTGTGACAGATCAGCAAAGCACACATGAAGAGCCCATGGCTGGCAATCAGCAAGCAGTTTGGTAGTGCAACATACTTTCAAACTAGCTCATGTAGAATAGGCTGCCTCTTATATTTTGTCCCTCTCTGGCTTCACCACATACAGGTGAAGAGGATCACATTTCATTATACCACCCAGGACAGTTTTCTGCAGGTCGGTGTAATGAACAGAAGCCTGGTGTATTGGGTTTTCATGGCCAGGTTTTAGTAGCAGGGGTGGGATTGGAGAGCTACAGGGGTGGCTTCTGTGAGGAGTTGCCAGAAGCCTTCTCCATGTCCGGCAGAGCCAGTGTCAGCCAGTTCCAAGACAGTTGTACCGCTGGCCAAGGTTGGGCAATCAGAAGTGAGAGTAATGCCTCTGTGATAGTACATTAAAAAAGAAGAAAAAAGAGTTATTGCACAGTTGTAATTGCAGACAGAGAAGAGCAGAGTGAGAATGTGTGAGAGGAACAACTCTGCTGACACCAAGGTCAGTGGAGAAGGAGGGGGAGAAGGTGCTCCAGGAGTCAGAGCTGAGATTCCTCTGCACCCTGTGGTGCAGACTGTGGTGAAGCAGCTGTGCAGGGATCCACCAGAAGCCTGTGGAGGAACCCACGCCGGAGCAGGTAGATGCCTGAGAGGAGGCTGTGGCACTGTGTCCCTCTACCCTCCCACATCAGAAGTCCTTCAAAAAGAACAGGCTGCTGCCTTTTTGGTTTTTGTTTTGCCTAACCTGGGAAGGGGAGTGGAGGGCACACAGTGAGCATTTTTATAATTTGTTCATGGCTTAGGATGATATATTCTGAGTAGTGCTTTGGGATAGGCATATGAGAAAACCAAAAAGCTTAAAAAACTTAGTCACAGTTATTGAGATACCTCTAACTGTCTTTAAATCTGCCTTTCATATTTTGTTCATAATTTCATATTTTCTGTATTACACCTCAGTTTGTTTTGAGGAGTCAACCCGATCGTAATGTTAGTCAACATTTCGTCAGTGGTGGCATTTTTGTTTACTTCTGTGCCAATGAATGACAAAAGATTCTGTAAAACATCTACATTCACAGATGATTATTGGTGCCAAGTTACACAGGTCAGTCTATTAGCGTGACTTTAATCCATTTAATGCATACTTCACTGATGTTGTATGATGGCATTAATTGTGGTAGGCAGTAATAAGACAAATGCCTTACAAAAGCCTGTTTAACCAGAATAGATGTACCAACAAAATTAATTATTCCCACACATGTAGTTGAGATTGTTACAAAATCATATTTTTTGCTATAATTAACTGAATCCTGTCTTGGTTTAGTACTATTTTGTCTAGATCTGATTACCTAAAGACTACCTGTGCTAGAGACACCTGGATAACCTCACAACTCTTTTAAGATCAGCTTCCTGGAATTTTTAGGTATAAGTTACTCAGGCCTGCTGATTTGAAGCAATTATCCCCCATACAATGGTTGGGATTTTTTAATATCTTTCTCAGCTCTTAACAGAGTACTTCATCATCTTCATATGAAAGAAGCACTTCCTCTAGTTTCATTTCGAAAACAGAACAGGGATTTATTTATTGTACACTCTTGCATTTCCTGGCTCAATATTAATGGCATTATCATTTCTAGTTATGGGCTTCTATTATTGCTGGGATTTCATTTGTTCCTACTATACTTTTAAAAAGCTTCTCATTATATTTTGCCCAGAGACATGATGTTATTAGCCTCTCTTATCAATTATGTTCACTTCACAAAATATATTGGTTATTATCTGTTCCTTTCTTTTCTCTTTTTTTTTTCCATTCTGTTGGATTTCTCCCATTTGTGATAGCTTCTTTCAATTCACACTTGCCATAAAAGCATCTAGGGACAAAGTTTCTTCTTTCTTGACCCTGAACTCATAGCTATCTTGCCATATAACAAACCTTCTTGAATAAATCTAAATTGAGTTTTACAATGATTTTTTTTCTTAGTTGACTCTGTTGTCTTTTGACTCCTTCAAAAATACCTGATTGGTATGGCCCAGATTGCCCTACTCTTTGGCCACCATAAATGTAATCATCACAATTTTAATCTCTTTACAAGCACATTCTTCCAGCTCAGTGATTTATTTATCTTCATGTCCCACAATAAAACTGAAAACAAATTAACTTTGAAATGTCTTCTGAATTAGAATATTTTAAACTTTGGGGTTTTAGTAACTTCAGTGATCTTGTACAACTGGTAGATGGAAGCCCATGTCCCCATGTTAGGAGTCTCTACCATCTACCAGCCTTCCTTATGCTGCTTCAATTTAATACTCTCTTTGCAGTGCCATGTAGTCCTTATATTAAAAAATATTCCCTCACAGGTGTAGGATTCAGATTATTACATTATTTGTGGACGGTGGTAGCAAACCTATAGTGTGGATGGAGGAACAAGCAATGCCACTGTAGCAGTAACATTACTGCTGCCTCTGAGGGGTGTTGGGTAAGGGGAGGGGGGAACTTTATTATTCTCCAGGAGCTTGTGTGCACACAGAATGGTGATCTCTGTTAATACAAAGCACTCCTAATGAGTAAATAACACAATTAACCTAAAAACATTTAAAAATGAGGCGGTCTTATCTATTGCAAAGTCCGTGAACTCAATTATCTATGGTTGGTCCACCTTTAGCTGAGGTCACTGTGTGTCGCTTCACAAGAAAGCTTTAGAAGATTTTTTAATGTCAAAATAATATGAAGTTTCCTTTTAAACAAGTGAGCGTTTATTTATTGCATATAAGCAGGAAATAAATGCCATTCTGGCATATTTATTTGTTTTATGCCAGAGCTTTGTGCAAAAGCTATTAGTGATTTGGAACCAAATGTTCTTCTTTGTCTTTGGCCTGAAGCAGAGAAACATGATGATCTCGAAGTCCAAAATTATATTACTGTCATCTAAAACAGAATTTTGATGATGTTGAGTAAACAAATTATAACATATAAGTTAAGATTAGTATATGACAGTATTTGCAGTGGTATGGGAGCCTAGCCCATTCATTTTTCCCCTACAGCCCCATTGCTTGAAAAAAATATGCCACAATGTTATTTAGCTGGCTGTAGGTTTGGATTTAACATGGTCCTGCGTTTTTAAGTGCTGCTTGTTGCTAGAAACAGCTTCGTTCAGAAGCACTCCTGTAGGAGCAAGAAAATGAAAAACATTCAGCCTTTGTTGATTTAGCAGCTCTTCATGGATCCTGGACCTTGATTACAGCAAGCGGAGAGCAGGCATGGTCTTTCATAGAATCACAGAATACCAGGTTGGAAGAGACCTCAAGGATCGTCTGGTCCAATCTTTCTTGGCACAAACACAGTCTAGGCAAGATGGCCCAATAGTCTGTCCAGCTGAATCTACTACTTCCCTGGAGAGGTTATTCCAATGGCTGTTTATTCTCATTGTGAAAAATGTTCCTCTTGTGCTGTTACGGTCCAGTTCTTAAAATTATTAGAAATGCCTCTGCCCAAATTAAGGTGCAAATGACACCATAGCCAAAGTCAATAGTATGGATCTTATTTAATAGTAAATATGAGAGAGAGCGTAAGAAAGAGAAAAAGGAAGAAAAAGAAATATAAAAGTGGTGGGGGGACAGAAACATAGTGACAGAGACAGATTAAAGAAAACACCACTACTCGGTGGATCCTACTGGAATCCTGATGATCCTCTCCAGCTGGTCTTCTTGGTGATGAGGGTCCCCCAAAAACCATAGAATCCAATGGATTAATATATGTTCAGGCCAGGTGGGAATGCCCAGGTACCTCCCACAGGGGGAGGACAGTGGCTCTTGCAGCAAACTCTGGGTCTGTTACATCACTTTGCATCACGTGCAGTCCTGTGGGGCAAGGCCTCAGAAATGAGTCTGGGGAGCACTTTGGGGGGTGTTTGATGGATTATGACATCCCCTCAGCTGCTTCTCACATGAATGTCCCATGGATGTGGCCTTCCTGGGGCTGGGGGTTTCACAGCCAGGCTGGTTTGTGTAAGGGAGGATGGATGTTAACCTGGCCTCTGTGGGCTATGGCCTCCCCCACCACAAACCCAGCCAAGGATGATTTTCTGCTGGGTCTGGCTTTCTTGTGGATGAAAGGCCCTTCCCTCAGCCTTGTTTACTTCTCCCTACACCTGAGATGATTGAACAGTAGTGTCCCCTTTATCTTATCTAGGCAACTTAACTCACAGTCCAAAGTTCCAGTCAGGCATCTTCAGGGAGGCATGGGCTACAGTGGTTGTAGCATCTTCATACAGTTTTTGCCATAATGGGCAAAACGCCTTCGTAACAATGTTTAAGGCATGAACCATTTCAGTCTCTGACATGTGCCCAGTTGGAATATCCCCAGAAGTAACCCATTACCCATCATCTTTTCCATGTTATTCCTTGGAAAAACAGGGTCTCTATCGTTTTTATAGCCATCCTTTTAATACTGGAACATGGTAATAAGATCTCCTTCAAGCCTTCTCTTCTCAAGGCTGAACAAACCCAGTTCACTCAGCCTTTCCTCACACCAAGCTTTGCAGTCCTTTTGTAGCCCTTCTCTGGAACGTCTCCGGCCTGTCCACATCTTCTTGCGTAGCACGGACCAAAACTGAACATGGTATTCCTGATGTGGCCTGGCAAGTGCTAAGTAGAGTGGGATAATGACTTCTTTATAATGTCATAAGGGCTTGTGATGCCCTCGAGGCGGGCCAGCATCCTGTTCACTTTCTCTGCCGCAGCAGCCCAGTTTGCTCATATGGAGCTTGTTGTCCACCAGGATCCCCAGGTCCCTTTTCACTGGGCTGCTCCTCAGCTGGGTAGGTCCCAACTTGTGCTGCACTTGTGGATTATGTTTTCCCAGGTTCAAGACCTTACACTTGTTGTTGCACTTCATGAGGTTCTTGTCAGCCCTGTCTTCCAGTCCAGATCTTTCTGCAGGGTGACTCCCCCTTCTGAAGTGTCCAGTTACCCACTCAGTTTAGTATAATTGGCAAACTTCATCAGCGTACACTCAATCCCATCATGCAGATCACTTATGAAAGCCTTAAACGCATCAGGCGCAATATCGATTCCTGGGAGAACCAACTTGTGGCAGGTTGCCACAAAAGGACCTGTTTACCACTATCCCCTTGGTGCAGCCTGGCAACCAGTTCCCCACCCACTGCACTTGTCTAGAGCCTCATGTATCAGTGTCTTCAGGAGGAGACTGTGGGAAACAGTATTGAAAGCTGGAGAAATCCAGGTAGACCATATCCACCACTTGCTCCACATCAACCAAGCAGGTTACTTTGCCATAGAAGGCGACCAGGTTTGTTAGGTATGATTTGCCCTTGGTGAATCCAAACTGGCTTTTCCCAGCCACATGCTTCATCTAACTTGTAATAGCACTCTATGCCTTGAACTATCTGCTGGTACAAAAACTACCATGTTGATGAAAGTATTCCTGTAAACCTCTTCAGGCCAATTGTATGGTCAAACTGAGTCAAACCTTTCATCCCTTTTCTACCTGTAGCAAAATGTCAGATAATTATTGTCTTAAACTGTGCAATAATCTGTAACTATTAACCCAGCTAAATCTGCTGTGACATAATGATATTATATCAAAGCAAATAAAAGAGGGTACTTTGAGGTAGCCATGAGAAAAGAAGGGAGTGATCCAGGTCTCTAATACTTATTCTTGTGGGATTTTTTTCTGCTCTGTCTTCACATTGTAACCTCAGAAATCCTTCCATCTCTGTTGGTACTATTCACCTTTGTTATCTTTAGGTATTGCATTAATTGCCACGTTGCATTAATTATCACTTTAACCATGACCTTTCTCCCATATCCATGTATGGATAAAATTTAGTTGTCTGCTGGCTTCTGGCTTTGATATGAATAAAACTGATCCATTAACTCATCATTATTTCAGTTCCCAAAACAGGCTTGTGGGATGCAGATAAGTTCCAGAGATACTCTCCAGCACTGAAAGATGCATGTACAATTAAGTGTCTTCCTTATTCAATGCCTATCTTCTTTTGTGTGGAATATAGCCTATTATCATTTATATGGGTATTTTATGTAGCTGTACAGTTAGACGGAAGAGTAAGTATCCCCTTCTTGCCCAGACTGTGACATCGCTTGTTTAAAGTATTTTGAATGCTAATTAGGTTTTCACTTCCCCTCTCTTTAGTGTCTGCTAGAAGTTTGCTCCCATCCAGTAACCACCTTGAAGTTACCATAGATCTTGCTAATTATCTGTTTCCCCATAATTCCAATGGGTAAGAACCTGTCCAACCTGTGACAAAGAGGCTTAAATTATGCAGTAAGTGCCCTGGATTCTCTGACTTTCTAACTGCAAATACTGCAGCTTCAGGTGAATTTAAAAGAATGAGATTATTATTGCATTCAAATGAAATAATAAATGTGTAAAATGAATAATCCATGAAAGAAATTCCTTGCATTATTTGCCACAGTAAATTAAGCTTGTTTTACCCTGCACCTGCATTTCTGCACCACTTCTGAAATGTAAGGGAAATGAAGAGCTGAGGGCGAAAAAATTATCAGGCTCAACGACGGCAGTTATGCTGGCTAGAAAATAATTTGGGATTTGGGGCATGAAGGAAGCCCTGGGAAATTATTTGAGACTCAGGATTCAGAACTTGCTCTGAATGCTTCTGCTTCAAAAACAAGCCAGTAAAAAGCTTATCTGGTTAACATCTTAAATGGCATGAAAGAAGTGCAATTTCAGCCTGTCTGCAAATGGGAAAACAATGCCGAGCTGCTTGTGTTTGTGCTCAGGATTTGATAGAATTTCACTATCCAGAAAGCAACAGTTTTACAGCCAGATCCACGCAGGGACTGTAAATGTTGCATAGCCTAACTTTTAGGAGGGAAGGATGTGTCTCAAGTAGTTAAGATGAAAAACTGAAGAGAGGGTGTGTCTTAAAGGTGACACTTTCCCTGGTAGTGGCACAAGGACAGAGATGGATCAAGATGTCTCCTGACTCCCAGGGCCAGCCAGTGCCTTTGCCTAGGGGACTGTGGTAGCTGAAACCAGCAGCCCACCACCCTTGCTGCCAGATGAAGTGAAATGTCTCTTGCATTTCAGCTCTCCTCTTCCCACAGTAAATATTCAGTTCATTAAGACAGGGGAAAAGGACAGGTATGTGTGAAACACACAGGGCTGTGTACCCTCCCCACTAAAATGTTTCTGGAGCCACGAAAGATCTATGGCTCCAAACTACACTTGACAATAGGAACAGTGGTATCTGGGGAGAGCCCTTAATCCAAGGCAATGCTGCTTGCTTTTCTGCTTGTTTTTGTGAGTCCTGATAACTGGTGAGCTCATGAACTCGCTGGGTCAGGCTGCAGGCGTGAGACAGGCTATCCTCAGAGTTGCTGCATGCATGGACAGCTTGGCTTTGTGTCCATCTGCCTGTCACGGTGCAGAAGAGTATGTTGCATTTTGGAGGTACAGCAGTGTCCCTACTTGGAAAGCATTCCTCTCTTTCCAGGATCTTAAATATTTGTCTTTTTTGTTGTTTTCTTCTGGTCTTGATTTTATCGATTACATGCAAAATACTGCAAACATTTGCATTCTGGTTTTTGGCCTGCCCTCCAGGAGTCACTGAGGAGATGTTTAGAGCCCAGCTACATCCATACTTAATTACTCTTTACTGGCATCGATGACATAAATAGAAAAAAGGACTGTTGTGTTGAAGACTGCCTTCTAAGATTCTTATACTGTTGAAGTATTAGCTGATACAGGAACAGCTGTATAAATTACCTGGGCTATCTAGTACTGAGGTCCTTTCCAAAGGGATGTGTTTTAATCCAGCTGCACTCACAGTTGGTGAGGATTAATGCTCCAAATACTTTTTGTTCTTCTTCTCAGTTCTGCTCTACATGAAATACTTGACTTGAAGATGACATACTCCTCTACTTAAATGATAGCTAAAATGGAGGACTACAACTCCACTCCAAGTGAATAAGGAGAGACAGTGGAAAGGTCTGAAATAATACTCATGGTGAGAAGATTCGTTTATTTCTTTCTAACAGTTCACAGTATTGTTGGCTTGTTCCTTTGTATTAAATCTTTTCCACTTTTTTCTGATGTAGAGATGTAATTTGCATCGCATCTTTTTCCCAGGAGGCAGATGCTAGAAACTCCTTAGGAGCTGATTAAGATTTTTCTCACTGGGTTCACATTTGTCGTGTAATGATTTGTGAGTAGCCTGACTTGTTTGAAATACTAATGCTAGAAGTTTGGCTTAATTGACTAAGCCCTGGATTTTCTATAAAGTTCACAAATTCTTTCCTAATTTCTTTCTTTACAGTGGCCTGCAAAGAAGTGGGTCAGCAATCATCATTAAAATGTCATTTATATTCTGTGCAACTTCATTCTCCAAACCTGCTATATATTATACCTGCAAGATGGAATTTTTGTGCTAACTTCTGCAAAAGTGACAAGACTATCACAGAAAATAAGTATATGCTGAAAACACAAAGAATTGTGGTTAACTTTGACTCCAGCCAAAGGAGTTTTATAATAGATCCATACCTATTGATCCAATACTTGTGATGCTTTCCCATTATCCATACAATCCAAGACTCCCCTCTAAATCACTTAATTCAGGTCCTTTTAAGATTTCCTTTACATCACTGGACAATGGCATACCTTTCGTACAATTGCATCTCTTCATATATTAACTGCTAATTAATGCCCTTGGAAACAGTTTCTCTGCTTTCCACTGACTAATCAGGCAGAGAGTCCAGCCTATTAGCCAGTACCTTGGTGAATATCTCAACATCAATATAGAACAAGTAGACAGGGCTATGAGAGGCAAAATCAAATTTGTCTTTGTTAGGTTTCAAGTCAATTAAAGATAGGCTTTTATTGATTTTGAAATTTGCTGGGATTCCAGGAAACTTAACAGTGCTGCGAGTAAACCCCTTACTCCGTTAAATGCCTCTGTAAGGCTTTTCCTCCTGCTCTTTTTAGTCATCTACCATTTCCTCACGTATTCCTTCACATTTATTTCTGTTAAACTTTCCTAGCTGTTTTTCACCCAGAGTCTGAACTACTGCAATGTCAGCTGTTAATCTTAGTGTGCAGTCTGAGCTTTTAAAACTACATTATCCATCAGTTTTGCCTAGATGGGAATAAATACTTGTAAATGAAATACACTTTGTGATTACACCTCTGAGGTATACCCTGTTTAAACCCCATCAGCCTACCCGTCTAAGTGGGAAATGGTAATTTCTTCAGTTTTGCTGAAGACTAAGGGTGATAATGGAACCGTTAGGATCAAGGAAGGATTTGAAGCTACTAAAATCCACAAATCTTCCTAAACCTAGGAAGAACTTAATGACAACAACACAAAACTGCAATTCTAGTAGTCTCTGTTTAAGTATACCTTTGGCTAACTAAAGTATTTTTCAATTATTTACATTGGTGTTCAGCTTCTTCTGTCTTTACAGGATGGACTTGCTGGTATATAAGGCAGATGTCTCACTGCCCAGACCCTTAGAAGCAGATATTCTCAGCCTATGCCTGAAACATAGCAACAGAATTACATGTTTCATAAAAGAGAGATGTTCCAAACCTTTTCTGTCAGAAATGCAATAGGAGATCTTAGTGTGTATTGACCTATTGGCTACCACATTCTCACAGGAAAAGGGAAACCTGCACAACTTCTCCTTCTGTCCAAAGGGATTCAGATCTTCTTCAAATCTCAGGATTTATTGGGCTAGAGAAAAGGAAAAAGAGGGAACACCCCTGTATCCTAAAATTACCTGCACTCCTTCAGGAGTGAAGAGGCCAGCAGTTTAAACACTGCTCCTGGGACCGTGACTTTTTAATAGAAAATTGAAAAGCTGTGCTGGGAATGGTGCTTCTGGGTTGGGAAAAGTGAGGCTGAAATACCTCAGGTCTCCTCGTTTGGGGGCAGATATGGTTGGACATGACCCCCTCCTCTCTACTCCTCTCTACTACTCAGCTGTCATACTTTTGCAGGAAGAAATGAGCCATGCCTGGTGCTATTAAAAAGAACACGTGTGTCTCTGTCCTGAAGAGCTGGCTACGGGCTCCCCAGTAACACAGAGACAGGGAACTCATGCCCCAGTACTGCAGCATGACACTCAGCTCCCTTACCTTCTGTGGGAAGCTTCAAGCTCAGTGTCTTGGCTCTTTAGACTTGCCATTTTGTGTCACCGAAGTCCCCATGAGCTGAATGCTAGGCTTATTGAGGGTTCTCTCTTCTCTCCTGAGCATCCTATTTCTCTAATCAATGCTTCCCCTCTTACTCTGCTGAACTCCGTGCTCATTTATTGTAGAATCTAAGTGGGAATATCATTTTTCACAGTTTAATCATTCCTGTTAAGTGT
This sequence comes from Melanocharis versteri, assembly GCA_013397845.1. NCBI lineage: Eukaryota > Metazoa > Chordata > Aves > Passeriformes > Melanocharitidae > Melanocharis > Melanocharis versteri. The sequence goes on from VZTG01010150.1 coordinate 458,031, forward strand.
TCATTATCTTTTCACTGGTGTGGTCTGGTATACAGCATAGTGCAAAAGCCAGGGGTACTAGAGCAAAAGCCCATAGCTCTCTGCAATGTGTATGAGATATCCCACCTACACATATCCAGAATCTCTCTCTCTCTTGCTCCAAAGTTCCTTTTGCAGGAATTTAACACTTTTTTGAAGAGTTCCTCCTTCTTTATGTCAGGCAGGTCTGGGATTTCTTTCAATCCAGTGTTATTTCTTCTTCCTTAGTTCTCCAAATTATCTATTTTTCAGGTCTTTGCTTTCAAGATCCTGAAGTCTCTTATCTCTATCGGTAACTGTATCTGAATGCCTGTTTAAGCCTGCCTCAACTTCAGTCACTCTACCTTTTATTGTAATTCCCTGAAAGAGGCTTGCATCAAAGCTTCCATTGATGTTAGCTCAGACAGTAATTCTCTAATGTCTGCCAATCTTCCTCTGTTGTACTTTGTTTGCAGCACAATGCTGGGCCTCTGGGACCTCCTGGGGTCCCGGTGCTCCTCTCTGGCTGCTCGTAAAGGCATTGTTAATACCAGAAACACACCTCTGTACAAGTGTGCTGGCATAAGGGATCACCAAATATTTTAGGAGGGGCTTTGGGATAGTTTGCATTTTCTTGAAGTAATTGAAAATGACATACTGGTGGCTGCTTTGAATAATTGCTACAGCCTTCAAGACATGCCTATTGCTCTGAATAGCCTCTACCATCCACTTTTTCTTTTGGGTTCCTAAACTTTTCAGACTTTAGCAAAAGGTGAGATCAGTCTCTCTGATCCAATTTCGGACACATCACTCATGACTGCACCCTCACAACACTTTCACATGCAGATAATATAGAATTACTTAGGAAAATGTACCACAAGTCCCAACCACACTTACCATGTTAAAGTGGCTGCCCAGCCTCAGATCTACGGGTTCAAGCTTTTCCTTTTGCCAGAAAGCAAATTCCTATGATTAAACATATTACTCATTAATGCCTTTCCTCCATATGAATATGGCAAAAGGCCTAACCCTGCATTCTGCATTTATTTGAAGATGGCTTGTACCTTCATCCTTCTTCCTAGTTGTCACGATACTAACACAGAGTAGAAGAAATGCCTTCTTTTTCCTCCCCTCCCCTTTCTACACTGTGTTCTAACTACCGCTGCAAAAGTCATTTGTTATCTCCTTGAAGTAGTTGTGCTCAGCCTGAAATTGTTCTCTCCTCAGCTTCTTTCACAGCTAGTACCTGTCCAGATTGAAATCAAACGCTCCATCCAGTGATGAGGTTGCCTGATGTGCTCTCCCTGGCCAAGGTGAAAAAGTATACATCTTGTTATCCAGTGCTGCAGTGCTCAGGAAAACATGCTGTAAAATGAGTAAATAGGAAATTCTGAGGAGACAGGTGAATCCTAAACACTACCTTCCTCTGGACCTCGCATGTCTTTGTGTGAGCTACATAGAGCTCAGAGGGGAGTTATTTCCCTAAACACTTATCTGGAAATAGATATCCACAGTGTGCAAGAGGACACTACAGGACCTGCTCTTAAAACTGTGCTGAAAAATATCACAGTTGTTATCTGATATAAATTTGCCCTTTGGTAAACAGTACTCCTTGCACTGAATCAACTCTGACACCCAGGGTACAAAGCCCAGGAAGGCGCCTAGGTAGGGCAGGGAAACTTGTAACAGGAAGAGCACTCCACACTGCGCTTTGAGTGAGAGCACAAACTCACTCACAGATCTCACTCAGCTCATGCTGCTTTTTGGGTGGCTTAATAGCTAGCTGTGCTCTTTAGAAACACAGCAAAGCAGACAACTCTCTAAGCAGTGTCTGCTGTAGCAGCCCACTTTGACCTGGTGGAAACACCATGTGTTTCATACCAGCCCTGACTATCACTGTGAAGGCCCTTGCTTTCCTCTGAGAGTGTGTTTATAAGAGTACTGCAATGAATCCTGCAGCTGCTGTGTTCCCTGTCACAGGAACTGTAGACACAGCCTAAAGGAGAGTTCTGCACAGGTGATATTATTTGCCTCTAAATTAAAACATGGAAACCCCTTATCGCTTTCTCTGGAGATGAAGAAATCAATCAGTAATCCTCAACCTCCAAGAACAGAAATGTATGAAACTGTTTCCTTTGCTTAACTGTTTCCTTTGCTTTAATCTACAGGACATTCTGCTCTTGCTTTCTTTGTTCAGTTTTCTCCTGGTCCAAAATCTCATAACCCTGATTTAGGTGCTAATGTGCTGCATTGAGTTCCAATCTCCAGGCAGCTTCATCATCTCCAAGCTGTGCAGGCTTAAACTCTTAACCTGTCATAATACCATGATTAAGACCCATCATACATTTGAACAGTTTGAAAGCCCATGTCTGCTTCCTCACCAGACGCTCTCACTCTCCACTGAAAGGCAAAATCAATTGCTCCCCACAGGAAACAGAGGGAAGCCAAGTGGGTATTTTCCACAGCCATTTACAGCATTATACCCCAGCTACCTGACCAGGTTTGTTCTAAACTTCTACTGTTCACAGCCTTGCTGGTCTTTGTGGGTGAAACAGAATAATAATCTCCTTCACACTGCTGATATTCTCAAGTGACTTTAAATGACCATAAACTTACATTGTAGTATTAAATATGTCCTATGACTTTTAGATCAAAATGTAGCACTTTGCACTACTCATGTAAGTCATAGGTCTTCCCAATGCATTATTTGTGATTTGGGTACTCCTAAGACAGCCCCATTTCTTCCAGTACTCATAGGGGTTGAATAACTACACAGTGTCTAGTTTAAGAAGGTAGATGATGGTGAGCCATGAGGCCATGAAATCTCACTAGGAATGTAGCACTGACCTGCTCACGGAAAGGACTTCTTGCTTTGTGCCCTGCAGTCCCAGCGGATGTATTCATATCTGTGTCAGTTACCTCCCACTTCCCTTTACTGTAGAATTAAGGAAGTTGAACTGGATGCTGAATGCCAGAAAACAGCTTAAATCAAATCAAAACAGGAAAGCCATGCTTCTGCACGAAACACAGATAGTAGATATGTTAAAACAGAGTATTTACAGCAGCCAAACAAAAATAATGGCATATGTAAAAAGCCTCTTTTTTTTTCCAGTTCACATATCAGTCCAATTTCCATCTTGCCTTCAGTGATCAGGAAGAAAAGAGCTCTTATTGTTTAGTGACATTTCCAAATATTTATAGTTCTCTGGTAGTAACCTTTTGTTTGGTAGATAGCAGAGTTTGCACAATATGTTGAGCATGTCATTAAACATTTGCCTGAAGATCTGAGTGTTAGCATCAATGACAGAGTTTCCTAAACATGTCACATTTTCTTTGGCTGTCATGAAAAATTATAGCTACTCTGACTCACACTTTAATAGCAGCTATTTGTGATATTTTAACCTAATGTACATCCCCAGAGGAGAAACAAGAGACACAATAAAGCATCTGCCACTGACTTGCTTGAACGGAGGGATTCCAAGCATTATTAGGATGCCAAATTAAAGAGAAAAGGCTCTTGTGTCAAATGTCAAAGGGTCTTGGTCTTTGTTAACTTTACTGTAATTTATGTCTTATCTCTGAAAGCATATAAAGAAAAATAAGAGAAAGAATCCTTTCCTCTCTGGTGTCTCTTTCTCTGTACTTATCTGCATCGTTCTTGTGATAGAAGTGGTTAAATACTTTTTTAAAAACCCATACAATTAATCATTACACTTTTTAACAATTAAATACATAATGAAAATATTTGTAACCTTCTAGTGTATCTTATTTTTTCAATGTAAATGTTAAAAAAACAATTGAACCATATGGTTGTTTTGGGTGCCAAATGGAAAAAAAGACATTTGTGATGTATTTCTCCATATTTTGTCCTAAACACATTTCTCTCTTCTGCAAGAGAAAGCCAAAGAAATGAATATTTCAGGTGTCCGTAACATGAAAACTGTTCTTTTCCTGTTTATCTGAAATCTTTCCCTATTTCTGTCAAAACTTCTTCTGCCGTCCTTACAACATCAGGAAACTTATTCATGTCATAATTAGTCCATGTGTAAAATGAGAATAGAAACACTTGCCTCCTTCTAAGTTGAATTCAGCCTTATTTGGAAATGTTTTAAGAACTTGAAGAAAAGATAAAATAGTGCACAAGTGCACAAATTGGTTTGTATAAATTCAGAGATTTAACCCATACGATTAGGATGACAATGCCAGAAGCTGAGCCCCAGAGGAAACACAAACAATTGTCACTGATAGCAGCCAGTTAACAGATTTTCCCATGGTGGAGCTCTTGAAATCTATTCTAAGAGCAAAGATTAATACATCATTCTGTACCAATATAATCAGACACCTAGAAATCTTCACCCTGGAGTAAAGGAACCCTTTAGGCTTTATGACAAAGGACAAAACTCTGCAGTCCTGTGTGTGGCTTCACTGTATATCATTTATTACTTCACGGGAAAAAAAAATCCATGAAATGTGATGTTGTTTTTGCTTGTCCTCATGGACATTCAGTAAATCAGGCCACCCTACAGCAGCTATGTTCACATTTCAACATAAAACCCTGATATCTCCTAAGCAGCTTTGTGAAATATGTTCTCAATAAACAGGACTGAAAAGTGCAGCTGTTATATGAGTTAAAGAACAAAACATTCCTAAAGAAACTTTGATTCCCTTTTCAGACTTTATCATCCAAAATGGTGTGTCTGTTAGGCTGACATCCACAAATTTATAAGATTGTATTGGAAATTTGTTGATTGCACTGTTTAAGCAAGGTAAACCTAACCATTATTTTCAGGAAACCAAAAGTCTGACTGACATAATCTTTCTAAATTTCCACAGACTGCATTTTCTATTTTCATTGACTGCATGGACCCCTCTGAAACAAGTCTTGTGTTTCTATCAGATGTACTAGCACAAGTACATCCATCACTATGTGCCTTAACTTTGCAATGTAATGCAGCCCTAGATCCTTCCTTGCAGAAACACCGACATGCATTTCTGACCGATAATGTATAGTTGGGTGAGAGCTATCATACACTACTTTTTGTAAGAGGATGATGAAGACAGAGCAAAAGTTTTTTATTATAGTTTGACCACAAGGAGCATGTGTGAATGCTGCATTTCTCTCCTCAAAATTTAAATGAAACTGTTTACTAGAACAAAAGGATTGCAGCTGTCACACATTGTTATGAAATTGGAGACAGGACGAAGGCTTGGAACCCTACTAAGATTATCCTTTCAAATGAAGATTGCAAAAAAGGAAAGAGCACTATCTCTGTGACAATTCTCTTCAAAACAGGTTTTTCAACACTTTGTGAAAGGATGAGTAACAGGAATTCGGCACCTAATCCTAATGGACACAAATTGAACGTACAGCCCAGAAAAACAGAAGCTGTCCTTGTGTAAGACCCCACTTTTTGTCTCAGTCCCATGAGAAGTCGTATTAGCAGTTACATCTGCAATGCAATCTCTCTCTGGTTATGGCTTGGACTAGGATCCTATCCATGACAAAATCTACAAAGCTCTTCAGAAGACAGCATCAGTGTGGCCTTGCACTCACACAGCAGTACATCCACCTTGCTGAAATTCAGACAGTTTAGAAACAAAGATCATTTAGCTCTAGTCTGTAGACCAGTAGCAAAGCATAATTTCAATGTGAGTTATTATTGATCAAGAATTCCCTCTGGATTGGACATCTCCCTGTCTAGAATGAAGAGAGGCTTAGCATAACACTCAGAACATTCTATAAACTTTGCTTTTGCTTTTATAACACATGCAAATATTGTGAGAAGGTATATGTGGAGGTAAGCTAAATTGTTACTGAAGGACAGAGGAAGGGGGAGAAGGAGGGAGGGAGGTTACAGAAGGAAAAGCAATCTACAAGGTGGAAGGAAACATAAACCATCCTGATTTATACTTTTTCTCCACCCCTTCTGTTGATTGCTTTTCCTTCTAGAGACACATCTTTTCTCTTCTTCTACGAGGTGGGATGTGAACTGATTTACGCTGCCTTTCCAACAGATAGTTAACCCACCCTTCTATTCAAGAAAAAAACATTAAAAAATTAATAAAATGTACCTTGTTCAGCTAGGTTTATTTGTCTTCACTGGCTGGTTTGTTTTTTTTTTATTTCATGAAAATCAGCTATGTTGGTAATATGTAAAACACCACCTAACTTGTTGCTTTAACTAGTAATAATAATAATAATAAGTATGCTATATTGGCTTAAGTGAACAATTCAGCAGTAGATACTTGGAAATCAGATGTAAATGAGCCTTGGATTATTCTGTGTACCGCTGTGCAATGGGTAAATATATGTAATACATAGAGGTCAATTTATACCCTATTTAACAACTCTGATGATATAAATTGCTATTCTTTCTTGCAGAAGCTGCTTGATGGGTGGAGTAGCCATTAAGAAGCAAACTGGTCTCACAAAGTTGCTCCCTCCTTGCCCCCACATGGTGTTACAGTGAGTCTGAAGGCAGCTGTATGGGAAAACCCACAACCTTACAGGGAACAGTTGAGGTTTCCTCTCAAAAGAACTGAAGCCAGCCCTGGGATCCACAGTGCAGTCAGGTGGGCAGGGGAAGCACCCAGGTGGTCATGGCCTGGATGTAGAATGAATCAAAACCTGTAGGAAGAAATTTTTTTGAGTGTGAGATTCGCTCTCATGTTTGAAACACTGTTTTCCTTTGTAAAGGACAGTTTAAATAACTCTTCATGTAAACACTTCAACAATACAAGTAATGACTGCTTGTGACTTACGTGAGAAGGAAGTTTCCAAACGTAAAGACAAAATATTGTCTTTCCACAGGAAAAGATTCCACAAAAATCACATCTAGAGAATGATGCAAAGTAGGACAAATGAAGCATTTTTATCTTTTCAACCAAACTTTTCTGAAAAATTCTTCAGTTGCATATTAACTTTTTAATACAGAACCAGCATGTTATGTGTTATGAAAGGCAAACCACAGTGAGTCAGTGTTTCCAGTAGTGAATTACAATCAGGATTAGTTTCTCCAGCAGCTCCTCTGAGGTTTCAGATCAGACAGTAGATATGAATAATAGGACACGAACCTGCAGCTCCTGTTTTTACGGTACTGGAAACAGCAGTTTCCCCTTAGCACTGATGAGGCTGTCAGGTTGAGGTATCTTTTAGCAGGAACCTGAAGCCCTACTGCTCCAGGTAGTGATGCAGTGGTTTTCCTGACTTAGCTGCCTGCTTGCAGACCACCTACTTTGGACCTTGCCAATTTTTCATCTGCTGAGGCCTCATGTGTTTATGTCAGAGCCTCTGCCTGCTGCTGGTGGTAGAAGAAAGGACCTAGATGGCTCTTCTTTCACTCACAGTAAGTACAGCAGCATTTTTTCCCATCACCTCCTATGTCCCATTGGCCTTTTAATGTGAGGTCCTTTTGGGCAGTGGTCTGTGTTACAGAGATTTAATAAAGCACCTGGTTGACAGAGCTGCACTGCCTGCTTGGGGCCTCCAGGAACACTAAAGCTTAAGAGTACACGGAAACAAAGACAGCTTTTCAAAGGTCTCTCCGTACAGCCTCCACCAAAGTGACCTGTCAGGGCTTCATCTCAACCTGACATTTTGACAGTGCTCTTCAAGTAAGAACTGATAAGACTGGATTTTGTCAGAACTCGACTTGAAAGGATTTTCAACAGTTCCATTTCTTATTTATTCCCTTCTGGCAAGAAAAGTTTTACATGTGAGATTCTCATGAAGCAGAAAATCCAGCTTTTAAATGGCATTCCCTCTTGGTTACAGAGGATACGAGAGTGACTAAGTCCGTATCATGGCCTCAACATTATTTGTGTTTAGAAGAGGGCTGCTCACACTCCCTGCAGGAAAGTTGTGTCATTTCTCAGGCTGTCTTTGTCTAGATGACATATTAAAAAAAAAGCTGCATTCTGAGTCTGCGTAAAACTTCCACCATCACCTTCTAGCACAAGCAGCATATTTTTAATACAAAACAGACCCCTTAGCTGGGGTCTTAGGTAAGTGATACACTATGAAGTAAATAATGTAACATTTCTTTTGTCTTCTTTATTATAGCACAAGATATTAGAAACGATACTCTGGCACAGTAGTGCTGACACCTTTGAAAATGGTTTTGTGCTGGCTCACTCACCATATTTGCCTTCCATGGAAGAAAAATATTGTGAAGCCACTTAGGAGGAAATGAGTTCTGGAGGTAGTTAATCACTTGTGCAAGTGCAAGGTGTGGGACATGAGATAGGATTTGCAGGCAGCAAACAGCAGGAAAGACACTGAGAGAATGTATATTCCAAGTGCCATTAATTTGCACTGAGTACACGGGGCTAGAAGAAGTGGTCTGGTTAATTAAACCGTATCACTGAAATGGATTCAAAAGAGTTTTAGTTTAGCATTAAAATCAGCTTTAGCCTACATTCCACATGGGTTACATTGAGATAATTTATTCTGTATCTGAAGAAGTTCAGATATAGACTATGCAGCAACACTGGCTTTGTAGAGCAGAGTTACTTGTGAAAACATTTGTCAATATATGTATGCCATTCCTCTCACTTCACTCATTTAAAAATATCAGTACAGAAAAAAATTAAAGGATGAGATTCATGGAAGGCCGATTGCTACAAGAGACAAAAGCGAAGTGGCCGAATGAAAATTTACAGTAGCTTTTCACCTCTAAGTGTCTGTAACAAAAACCACAGGAGTTTAATACTATTTACTGCTTTGTGTTCACCCAGTAAATCACAATACAAGCCAGTAGGACTAGCTCAGACTTAAAATATTAGCAGTGATGCATGTCTGTGTTGATTAACACTGATGAGCCAGATAGAAGTCGGACCGAAATAACATCTGTTTGATCAGCACCTGTCTCTATTCACTTTTATTATCTTCATCACATTCCCCAAACAATAAAATGGGTGTTATTTGCGTAGATAATACTTAAGGGAAAGGAGTCCACTATATTCACAGATGGTAGACCTTCATCTCAAATTAAAATTATCATCTTTTGGTAGCCCAAAATTTTCTTAAATGAAAGCAATAAAGCCCACAAGAGTGCAAGGAACAACCTTATTCTAGTATGAGTACCCTATTTTCTTAGATGATGAAAAATTATCTTTAATTTAAATATTTTTTAAATTTTAATTTCATCTGAGGTTTTACCATCTGTGTGTCTACTGAACTCCTCCCTGTGCTTTTAGTGAGGTTCTCAGTTTCTCGACTTGGGATCTAGAAATAAGGCAAGCTGGAGAGATCTTCAGCACAGCTCATCAAAATTGACTTTAAAAGAAAATTTTAATACCTGGAAAGTTATAGAGCTATTCAATGTGAAGTGTATACACTAAAATTTTCTATTTTCTGAAATATTCCGTTAAAGAAGAATGAATAACAGAAGTACACTAGAAAAGTTGTCAATAGTTCCAAGAATTTTTAGAGAAGAATATGGCTCACTGAAAACGCTACTGATTATCTAAAAGCTTGAGCTTACAGTCAGATTTATGCTCAAGGGAATGATCATCTTTATAGTCCCCAGAACAGTTGTGCTCCTGTGACCTGGAAGCATTGAGGACCAGAAGATTAATCTTGTAAGGGTTTGTAGGACCAGCTCCTGGGAAACCATAGTCATAGAAGAACTGAAGGTATCCAAACCACACAATGCAAACAGAGTTAATTTTGTACTTAAGTAAAACCCCTGTAGTAAAGTTTTCTCACTTCCGTAATTCAGTGTGTGAGGCAGTACGGGGACAAGAAGGAATTAGGTATTGGTATTGGAAGTGCCTGTTACAGAGAATTTGCTTTGTGTCCTATTCCTCAGCAAAACAGCTGCAAGCACAGAGAGCAATGGACACCCAGAAACTCACTCAGAATTGAAATCTGAGAATATTTAGTAATCATATCAAATGTTTATCACACCCTCCACACTTCCTGCCACCTAGCCTTTCAGCTTACTTCACTTTCACCAGTATTCCTACTTCCCTTGTGATCAACGTAGTGTACAAATTGCAAGCTAGAAAAATCATGGTATCAACGTGTGAAACAAGGTTCTTAAACAGGATATGAAAAAATGATTGGTGAAAATGGAACATTGTGAAAGAAATGGTCATTCAGATAAGAGTTCAAAAAGAGGTGATTTATAAAACAATTATTTAAAATAAATATCTTAAATTTCCATCTACCAACTGCTCACAAAAGCCTACATTGTTTTTCAATACACAGTTCCAACATGCAATTTCAACGCACATAAAATTCCTAATAAGGAGTCATATACTAATAAGAGACAAGTAAATTCAATGCAAGCTAGCTGACAGGACACAAAATGCAAAACACCAAGAAAATAAGCATCTATTTTGTCTCTCTCTGTAATGTCTCCTTCATTTGTAATGACTGGTTTTAGTATCCTGCAACAGACAGTAAAATGGATACCTACAAAACTGACTGCAGATAGGTGAACTATCATTAATTAAGAGATAACACCCCTTGAAATCAGACATTGCCAGCAGTTTTCGGTTATGACCCATTAATATTTTAACTAGCAAGTAATTAATAGTGGTAATAACCAATTCTAAGGGGATTATTGCTTAAATAAACTATTTTTAATGATTTTAAATATTCTGAAAAGCTTGGTCTGTTTTAACTTTAAATTTTGATCCTTTTTAATGCCTCTGTAGGAAGAGCTATTTCTATTCACACTGAAATAGAAGCATCTCTATGGGTACACAACACCATCTTGCATGGAAATCGTTCACAAGGTGTAAAGCAAAAGGTCTCTCTTGCCTGTATTATTGTATCTGTGATGTTGATAGTCAGTCATGCCTTCTGTCATCTGCCTTCTTTCTTTTCTGATGACTGCTGTATAACTTGCCTTGATCAGGGAGACCTGAGATACTCCAGCCATAGCTTCTAATCCAATCTCTTGCATCAAACTGTGGCTCTCTTTTGATTTAGCTGGATACGTACAATTACTCTCAGATGAGCTTCTGAGGGGCAAAGAGATATAGCTTTACTCCAGGCAACATTATTTTTGTGCCTGTGCACAGAGTAAGCCTAATATTTAGACTCTGTCTCTCTGTATCTATTAAAATACTGGAATTTATTTTACAGGTATCTCCCCAACAAGGTTAAATCATATAACTCTGGAGAAACAAGTTGGCTTAAAAATGTATATTTCATGAGAATAGTCCCAGGTCTATATCATGTTCATACGAATACAGCTAGAGATAGGAAAGACAGATTAAAAAGATAAGACATAAAGAGCCTCTTACCCCTCTGGAAAGCAGAGATCACTTTCCCTCAAGAGACAGTATTTCCCAACTTCGATCCTATCAGGCTGCCCAGGAAGGAAATGGTATCTGTTTTATGACACTCCCAAATTCCCATCTCTAAACCTCTACTGGAAATACAGCTTTTTAAGCAGTCAACCCTTTCCTTGACTCAACCAAGGTATCAAAAAGGCTACAGACAAAATCTTGGCCTCTCTATTTGTATCATAGGCAAGAGGAACAGGATCTAACACTGTCCAAAAAGCAGATCCAGGAGCAAGGAGGGAGCATCAAGGAAAAGAATGCCAGATTTTCTCATATTTTCCTATTTTAATTTTCTCACCCTTATTAAATTATAGTCTGGCTTTATAAATGGCCATTTAATCCAAGATATATGCAGGAGTTAAGTCTTTGTAACAGTTTTTTGTTTCTAGAGACATAACAATGCCTTCTTTCTGATTTGACAATTATTTTGCATTGTGAAGAACAATAAGTCTTCTGGTGGGCAGGTGTTCTATTGAGGCTCCATCCCGCAATGTTTTAGCAATAAGTCTCTCCTGTGTTGGGCCTGGCAGTTTCTGAGGGTGGAAATGCTGTCAAACACAACCCAGCAGCGCTGTGAGAGGAACTCTGCTGAGGAGCCAGTCGAATTATCTCAGTCATTTCAGCATCTCATAAGGGATGATTTCACGCAAAAATATGAGAATGCATGAGGTCTCTTCCACAAATAATGAATATACAATCAATTGGCACCATCTGCCCCTCAAAGCACTGCTTGTGTGCATTATGAATGTACTATCCAAGAAAATAAAACCATGAATGAACCAATATATTTGATCTTTTGAGACAGAATTGACATTGAACAAAAACAATGCAAATATCTCCACTGGCCCTTTTTATGATTCTTCAGAAGCCCAGGTAATTCCAATGTCTGCCAAGAAATCCACAACTTTATTGTGTCCAGGCTTTGATGCTTTGTTTCTTCCTAAAGGTACATCAGTAACCCAGATCTTACAGGTTTAGACTCTTCCCAACCTTTTCATTTGTTCCCAATTACCATGGTATGCCTCTCTCCGATTCCTTCTCTAGCTGTCCTTTTTAAGAAAGCTTTTTTGCAAAGATAATAGTTCCTCTTTCATACAGAAAAAAAATCATTCATAGAAACACATTCACAGATAACAGATAATGTATGAGAAGTTATAAATTAACTGATAGCAATCTGGTAGTTATTACACTGAGTGGGGGAGGGAAAGGGTGATTTAAGACACTGGTGATATGGCAGGGAATCTCACTTCAAGTCTGTTAGTTACGATTCTTCCAAGTCAGTAGAGACTGAGGGATGTTACCTCGTCCTGTTTGGACAAGTTGTTTGGTGGCTTGAGAGGAAGTGTTCACAGGCAGTCAGTGGCAGACTTACACACGTAGAAGTGGAAAATAATACCGAAGAATTTCTTCATTCTTCCCTCTTCTGCTAGGAAATACCAAAGCTCATCCTATTCCCATGCATCTGGTTTTATGCTTTTTAAAAGGAAGTACTTTATGGCAAAAAGCCTTTGCTTTCAAACCTAGAAATTTTATCACTGAGAAGAAGCCATAGTTTCTGGATGAATAAGTAGAAGTGTGTGCTTGATACTTGTCATAGGATAGGCCGTGGTTTCACCTCATGGTCCTGCGTATGTCTCATTGAAATGCTAATCCAAGACTGAGAAAGCCATCATCATATAGAATATAGATGGCAACACAGCAAACACAACAAAACACAGACTGGAGAAGTCTCACTGCTAGAGTTCATTCCTCCAGGTTATGGTAGAGCTGGGAATACCTGGGGAAAATGTGCTAGGCTCCAAAAGCAATTGTACTAAACTTAAACCTGTTTCGGTGGGGGGGACAGAAACCAGCAAAGCGAGGCTAACAGTGAAGTTTGTCTTCTCTCCTTTCCCTGTTTTTGCTGGGTAGAAGAGGATCTTAGTTGCCATGGCTGCCAAGAGACAGTGATGTAACTCACTAAAAATAACTCTTACTGCTCAGAAAGATACAGATCTTACATATCGGGCAAAAATGAAGTAATTCCTTCTGTTATTTACTCGCTTTCTGCCTCCTCCTCCAGAAATACTCCCAAAATGGAAGCGGGACTTTAAAGCAGCAGATATTTTTGTGATGATTTCTGACCTCCTTCAGACACACCCTTAAATTTGCAGTCTCCCATGCACAGACACCTGGAAACAGGACATAAGTCTATGACAAATACTTGCAACCCACTCTGAGGTCTAGCCTCCAGAAGTCATTTTCAACTCACCATACACATTAAGTTTAGTCAGAAAAACCATTACATGTTTGATGGGAAATGATCAGGATTTACCTCAGGAATAAAAAGGGTAATAAGTAGGGATGAATAAGAAATAAGATTTGAAATTCATGTGTGATACAGTGACTCTTGTCCTGTATCAATCTGCTCAAGGCCACCTTTGCACAGCAACAAAACAGCAGTCCTAAGCACCAGCTGTCCCTGCAAGATATGTTGAGATCTGCGGAGAAAAGACCTGTCTGATGGTGCAGCATATTCTCATTGTGAGCTTCTCTGTGAGACTGCATAGCTGGGGCATGCAGTGCATAGTTGTAAAGTAAACAGAATTTCCAATTTTCTTTTTAGCTCACCTTTACAATGATGCTGTCAACTGGAAATGAAGAAGGAAGGAGGCAATGAAGCAAGAATATTCAACCACAACTGAGAACAGAAAAAGCTGGGGTAAATGCCAGCTACAGGTACAAAGGAAAAGAAAAGAACATTTATAAATATGTCAATGGAAAAAAAAAAAGGAGGGAAGAAGGCAAGAAAGAAAAAGATGTTTTAAAAGTAACCAGGCACAAAAATGTCTAGAGACTGAAATATACTGCTAGGGTTTAATCTATTTTTCGAAACGAATAATAGGTAGGAAGGCTGAAGAGCTACACAGGCATAAAATTCTGCAGGCTTTTTGTGCTTTCTACCAGTCATGAGTATTTGGTTGATGCAGAAGTCTGCACCACAGTCAGAAGGTGACTGTGGGACTGAATATTTTGGAGATAGTACCTAGAAATCTATCTGTGCATAATTTGGATGTAATCGCTAAGTAAATTGCCTTTCTTAAAACTTCACTTACTAGGGAAGGAAAGACATTAGTTATTAAATACTTGAGCTATGTTTACTTTGCAAGAGCTAGCAGATAGTTTCGAGTTAAAGCTACAGCCCATCCATGCTGCTATCTGCAGGCCTCAAATTCGTCTGTGATTATGAACAATTTGATCTAGTGGGTGGCATTCCCCATGGTGAGGGAGGCTGGGACTAGATGATATCTTCAAAGTCCCTTCCAATCCTTGATTCTATGATTTCATTATTTTGTGACATAAACCCATTTTGTAGAGGAGATCGTGTGATGTGCAGAGGGCATGCGTGTAGGCTGGGGCTTTGCAGAAAATTGCATATATTTTGCTGAAGATGTAAACTAGTGACCCATCTTCTAAATCACCCGGCCTTTTTTCTGGCTTCCATCCCAATTTCTCCTTTCTTTTGTGCTTTCCACAGCTTTAAAATTGTGTAACTCTACTGCTGGTAACTGGAGCAGAAGCAGCTTTCATTGCTGATCAGTACCCATATCACTGTATAATTATTACCCATTCTCTCTTTTCCCTCTATTATTGGCCTAAATATCTGGTATATATTTGTTGAGATAAGAGGTTGGTAAGTACCTATTAACCTTGCATAAAGCCTTCTTTGAAAGACACGTCTTATGCAAAAGGAAAAAAAAACAAAAAACATTTTCCTCTTCAGTCTTTTGCCATAACCTCTATGAACTCTCTGAAGGCAATATCTGTAAAAACGGTTTATTCTGTCAGTGAATTTCCCTGTATGCTTGGATTCTGTGCGGCTTAGTGAGATGACTTTTCAGTCATGGTAGCAAAAACTTGTAAATGTAAGCAAAGCCACACACAAACAAAGAATTTCTACCAGCTGGTCACCTCTTGCTGTGGAGCAATATCGAGATGCCTATCCTGGAAGAATGAGTGTACAGATGATGTGGGGTACCCTCAACGTACCTACCTTCTGGATTCTACCCTTTAGAATCCACACTAAAAGCTCCCTTCTATACTTAAGGGGAACACAGCCCACAAGCTTATCAAAACCAATAAGAAGTCAAAACTTGGTTAATTACCACTGGTTTCAAGACAGGAGGTGCACCACCGTGATTAATGCAAGCATTACATGAGAGTTGGGTAGCAGACCTATGAGATTTAACTTGTCACTGCATTCTGTAGTATTTCCTAAATCTCTGGATATCTGAGGTACAGGCTATATCACAGATACAGATTTTGGTGAACCAGTTATATAGCAAATTAACATACAGGCTAGATTTATGTGGAAATCCACAAAGGGGAGGGTGCTGCCAGGCACAGCAATCCAGAGAGCTTGAGGGGCAGGAGAATGGGGCATGGATGTGAAGGGCAAAGTGCAGAGCCATAGAGACCTAAAGTAGAACCAATATTTAATTTACCACCTTTATTAACAGTTATGAAGACTGCAAAATAAAACCACATTCATTAAATTTGCAGATGATGCTAAATTGGAGATATTATACAAGTCAGGATCAAGAAGTGTAATGTAAGGCAGCTCAGAGAAATACGGGCTGAGAATACCAAAATGAGATTCAGCTTGTAAAAATGCAAGCTAATGCATGCCACAAGGGAAGAATAACTTGGGCTGGGGGAAGCCACAAATCCAACAGAAGGCAAAAGCCTCAAGGCGACAGCGGGCAACAAATTATATAGGAGCATTCCCGACAGGATGGGTGCACAGGGTAGCACAATTGTGGGCTGCAAATGCAGAGGCACTGGCTTATAGTCAGGAGATTCAAGCCATCAGGTTTTATACAGGATACCAATTTAGCTTCAAGACAAATATATGTGACAACGCCCTAACTCAGATGTATTTGTGAGGTGGAATTTCTACAGATAGCTTCTGGTGCATAAATTGTCTCTGGTGTTTGGGATACAGAATCTGAAGGCAGGCAAAGTGGAGGGAGCTCAGAGACAACAGCAGTGATTCAAGGATGGTAGAAAGCAACAAAGGACACTTCCATGACCTAACTGTGTACAACACAGCAAAGGAAAGTCCTACAAATGCCTGGAAAAAGACCAATTACATCCTGCAAAATAATCACATGTAGTCCTGTTGTCATCTTTATTAAGATGCAGGAAAAAAATGAATATTTACTAGCATAAACAAGTCATAATATCTGGAAGATCTTACTTGTGGAATGTTTTTTGAGTAGAGGTGATGAGCAAGATGACTTTGGAGAAGCAGTCCTGCACTGATAGGATGGTAATGACAGAAAAAACCTTCTCCTTCTTTGATACCCATATTAAGTTTAGAAGATCTGTGCCACAGGTGTGTATTCTGATATCTACTTCTGCGAAGTAATCAGGGATTCAGGAAAACAAAAACAAAAGCAGTAAAAGAAGAAACTCCTAAGGAATCAGCATCTAAGTACAGGAGCAATGTTTAAAAAAATAACAAAAGCACTAAACTAAAAAAAACCTTGTAGACTTCATGTTGTTAACTAAAACTAAAGTGAACCAATCACAACAATAAAAATAAAGATGTTGAATTGCTTCAGAGTTCATTCTGGAGGAAAATCAGGAAGCTGTGGGGAGGATACACAGGGGAATGTGATCAAAGATGGATTAATATCCTACATGCCCAAAGGTTGCAAATGCCATCTCACGATAGATACAGCAAGAATGAAAATGGCCACTGGGGATAAAAGGAAATTACTAAAAGAGAAGGACATTCAGAATTACAAATTATGCTATATGAAAAACTGTATGACAAAATCTAGAAGACAATATATGTTCAGTTCAACAGCATGGATTGCTACAGAATGCTAAATAGAAAAATAAACAAGAATGTTTATTAAATCCTTTGGTTTCTAACCAAGCTAATCAGGTACATGACAAGACAGCAAGATATTTTTTCCTGGGCTTTCAAGTTTACTCAGGTTAAAAGTTTCAGTGAAGTTGAACAAATAGTGTGAAAAAATTTGTATCCATGAGTTAGTGTGTTCTTGGTTTGTCTGACATTGTTTATGCCTTGCTAACTATTTCTGCATTCAGAAGTAAATGGAAACATATCCCATGTTGTGAAAAAAATGTCCCCAAGCAAATCTCAGCTGGAAAAACTTATCATAAGCATTTTGTCTCAAAAAATCTTGGATGGTAGATTTGAAATTTTAATTTGAAAATCCAAGCCACTAGCGTATCTGCACTCAGTGGAATATGTGAACCTTGAGGTTGATTCTGTGATATGCATGGACTTAACTTTATGCCTGACAAGTGGTTCCTTTGCCTTCATCTCAAAAGGGAGCTCGCCAGAGCTCCTGGCAGCAGGTGGAACAGAGCTGAGGAACGCTTCTCTGTCAGGTCGGAGTAGGTCCCAGCCCCGCAATGAGACCATGCTGATCCTCCCTGTCCTCGGGCACATTTCACAGTAGGGTAGGGCCTTTCCAAATGCAGTTCACGATCAAAAGCTGACCCTGGGGGAAAACAAATCAAGCTTCTATGTATTTTTCTGATAGTTAGAAGCAGTTCAGGCTTGTTAAACAACAGGAAGAATTTCTGCAGAATTCATCAAATATGAAATACAATACATGACAATGAAAATATAACTGATTTCTAGAGCTTACTTCATTTTCCCTACTGCTTTCTCTACAGAATTAGGCAGCAAAGAGCTGCAAGCTACTATACCTTCTGTATATCCTCAGTGAAATATTCACTAAGCTCAGGCAGAGCACCACTGACATCAAGGGAGCTGCAGGGGTGTCAATGAGAGCACAATTATAAGTCAGTATGTTACACAGTCATCTCAGGGGGACTAATTTGGCCTGCAGGTCTTTATTGCTGCTGATGGTAGGCAAAATGGGGGGGAAGCTAAGGCTGACAGTAAAAGCCCACAGTGACTTTGCAGGAATGGCAGATAAAAAATCCATCTATTTGTTTTTAAGCTATTCCTGTTTGATGAAAAGACAATAAACATGGAGTCATTTTTACAAAGTCACTTTTTTTTTTAGAACAGAGATGAATTTAACTATACCTCACAAAAACTCCTGCCAAAATCTTCTCCCAGTTTTCTGCTCCTGCAGGGAATCTTTCTGAAGCCAGGCTGTAACCTTGATTTTTCTTGTTATAGCCATGAATTAGGGTCAATTATAACTAAGAGCTTGAGAGACCCCACTGCTTCTGCACCGCGATATGATTTTAAATGGTTTCTAGAGAAAAGATAACTGAGAGTTGTGATTCAGTAGTTTGATTAGAGGTTCATCCAAAACTTTAGCATAGAGGTGCACAATGAGACACTGAGGCAGGGCAGAAAGCACATAGGAGAAGGTACTGCTGGAGGAGCTTGCTGCAGGATGGGGAAGAAGACATAGAAACAGGCTGATGCTCCTCTCCACACAGCTGGTGCATGCTCATATACATATATATATCATTAATATATAAATCCTGGTTGTTCATCTAGGGGTCTGTGGTACAGAGACTTCAGGAGCTCAGATCCTGCAGTGCTGAAGCCCAGCGGGCTCACACTCAGCTGTGTGCAAACCTGAACTCAGACTCAGCATAGATCTCCTACTTATCTCTCTTGCTCTGCTCAGGACTCCCCTAGGAAGAGCATTGAAGTATTTGCTTTGCCTCACATTAGCTGATATGGTATTGGGAAATGGGGAGGAGAAAGGCACAGGGTCACGGGAGGAGTGCACTTGGCAAATAAGTGTGCCCTTGGGTATCCTGTGGAGTACAACCTGTAGATGTTCCTAGGCGCTTCAGAAGAGTAGGTTTAGAGTCAGAGTGAGAGTTATTTCAGCTGGAAAGTCGTGAGGTTTGAAAGACGACCTTGGGCCAGCTATACCCTGGTTCAGAAGGGTATCCCTTTAAAAAGTGGAGGACCTGGAAACTATAACTTGGCACACTTCCTATCTAACCCCATCTTCTTTTCCATAATAAGGAATGAGGCAGAGAATCCCATAGGCAAGCACATTTCAGAGTCTTCAAAAACAGAAAGAGAGGTTCTCAGTATCTTGAAGAGAATCAAGTGCTTTAAGACAGTCTGAGATTTCTAAGAGTTCTCTTTTTCATTCTAATCTGACAGATAAATCTATGCACAAATCTCCAATTCAAGTGCAATTAATGATGCCGTGTAAATATGACCTCTCTGCATTAACATAATTCTGTGAGGGAGAGACAAGTCCTAAGGAAGAAGGATGTGATACTGTTTTTTCAATTGTTACAATTGCTGTTTCTTTTGCTTTCCCTGTTATAATTATGAAGATTCCTTTTTTAATTGATACTCCTTATTGTATGTATTTGGAAACAGAAAAAAAATTAATGTCATGCTCTCCATGTAAAAGTGCAGAGGAGTTGTTGGAAATAATGATGAAAAATGTTTCTGATTCTTGGGGATTTTCCTATGGCAATACTAGGACGCATTGGATTGCACTTGGACCTATAAAAGTAGCTTATGAAGTAGGATAATCCATTAGAATAGGGACAACGGCAGGGAGAGGATGAGAGAGAGAAAATTCTGTTCATTCAAATTTGAAAATTACTTCTTTCTTTTTACAGGATGACACAGCAGAATGAAGATCAATCACAGCCTTCTTTATGGGTAGATTTCCACCTCAATGAAGCGGGTTCATCATGACTTGTTATGACAATACTTCATTTTTAGCCACTGTTCCAGTGTTTTTTTGACTCTGTTGATTAAAAGGATCGTGCTGCAGTGTCCCACGTAATAACTGTATTAGTTAGGGTAAGTAGCTGATCTATTACCACAGGATAATACAGTTTGAAGGCAGTTTAATAGGGGCTGGCAGATTTCAATATTATTAGAGGGTCATAGAGTGTCTGACATTTCAATTTGTTACCAGACCACTCATATCACTAGGGCAATCATTAAACATAGACTCTAATAAGGTTTCTGCTTTGTAGGGTCATTCATTATTGACAAGGAGAAAAGAAATAAATACCTTCCCAGGGGCAGCCTCAGCATGTAACACAGTAGAAATCATCTGAGTCTGGAACCGTATTTTCTAGATTTGCTGGCAAATCAAGCATTACATTTTCAAATTAAACTGAATGAAGGACTACAGATAAAAACATGAATACTTAAATTCTGTCTTTACATACTGTCAGAACACTCATTATAATCACATATATATAAAAAAATTGATAACTAGGTCAAGTTGGCTTATTTTACCACTATGATGGGAGCTAATAATGCACTTGTGTCATCTTCAGCTTTATGAGGCCTGTACGCCTGGGACAAACTTTGCATATTATAATTAATCATCATATATCAGATAGCTCCAATAGCTATTTAACAGATTAGCCATCTTCACCTTTCAACTAGGTAGGCCTGTGATTTAGCTTGGAAACAAAAGGAATACATTCTACATAAAGGCTTATTAGTATTTTCCCCCCTAGATTAAGGTTTGGTTTATTTGGGTTATGCTTTTTTAATTTCAGATTTTCCCTGAATGTCCTTAAGTTCACATTCATTTCCCACATCTTTTAAGAATTAACTGTGTTGTACTTAAAACATAAATTGAGAAAAAGGGAAAAATCATTTGGAAGAAGGTGAAAGATATTGTCAAAACCACAACTAAAAGGATTTGGACAGAGCTATTTAATTCTGGAAATTTATGTTTGGAGAAAAATTAATTTATGTGATTTTTTTTCTCAGTTTCTTGGGAAAAAGTATAAATTACACAGAAAATAGGGTTGTTAGGATGTACTACAGCATTTGGTGAAGAAAGAGCAGTGTTGCACTAGTGGATATAAGCCAGAAAAGGACTAATCCTGCAACTGCATACTGTCTTAAGTAGTCCTGTTGGCCTGATTAGGATCCATTCAGAACAACAGAACTTTTAGCCTGATTTCTGAATCAGATGG
Organism: Melanocharis versteri; assembly: GCA_013397845.1. Classification (NCBI taxonomy): domain Eukaryota; kingdom Metazoa; phylum Chordata; class Aves; order Passeriformes; family Melanocharitidae; genus Melanocharis; species Melanocharis versteri. The sequence continues at coordinate 479,262 of VZTG01010150.1, forward strand.
ATTGGTCCCAAAAGAGCAGTTCTAGAGAGAATCAAGCTCAAAAAAAAATGAGCTGTTTTCATTTACTGATAAAACAGATGAACTGCAGCATTCATGATGATACTGAATTAGTTTATAAAATTTCTTCCAGATTTAATAATATAAGGTGTTATTAATAACTCAGGTAAAAAAAAAACGTCTCCTACAATTCAATAAGGTGATCCTTTCTTTTTAATTCATGACAAGAGCTTTAATCGAATCAGAAAAGCAACCAGTAGACAAATAAATTGACAATGTAATTTAATTCAGCTGGTGTAGTGAGAAGGTATCTTTACTGCCATTTGTTTATTCAACCACACTTCATTCCTGGGTACCAGCTTAGCTCCAACATGACAGCTTCTCTCTGGCTCATCTTTGGGAGTCCCCCAGAAATAACTATTTAAGTCTTAACAGTGCAGTACCTTGGCTCAGCAGAGCAAGTTGTTCTCATCACATTTCCCAGCTCCCTGATCAGGGAGAGTAACGTCCAGTAGGTCAGGCAAGAGGTGCTGAACTAAAAAAACATTCTGCCTACAAGCTGTCACAAGATACTGCAGGAGAGGCAGAAAGGGATGACTGTGGCCAAGATGGCTTGGACATATGGAGAAGGACTTAGGTTAAAGTGTAAAGGAGTAAGAGAGACTTCTTGGAATGAATGGAGTAAAGAAATTCAGTTATACAGTTAGAAGCTTAAAGACTTATCAACAGCATCTGAGATGGTCCAACTTAAAGGCTGAGAATCCTAACAGCATTCAGATATGCTGAGGTACTTACCTAAAATGTGACAATGCTGTTAAATATACCATTGTCTTCTATAGCCAGTCTATCACAAGCACACCTTATATTCAGCTCATATTTCTACATAACATTGTACATTCTGTCAGAGACTCATGCAATATCAGAAAATAAAGTCTTACGTTATTTATCTAATGTAAAAAAGGTATTTATTTGGAACCATGATTCATATGTTCATTTAGTCATCTTTTTCTTCAAAACAATTTAACATACATCTAAGAGCTAGGCAACCATCATATTTTTGTCTGGTGGAAAAAAGGTTGTCTTCTGGTATGCTTGTCATTGGAAATTTAAGATTATCAAACTGGGGCAGAATAAAAAAATGTATCTTAAGGGAATTTTTCTTCATATTAAATACATTGACAGAATCACTTAATCACAGAATATTTGACATTGGGAGGGATCTTAGGAGATCATCTAGTCTAACCTGTGTTATAGATTCTCAAAGACAGAGTCTCTGTAACCTCTCTGGGCAACCTGTTCCAAAGTTTGACCCCTCTCTCAATATTTTCTCACAGAAGATACGCTCCAGTCCCTTAATCACCTTTATGGTCTGTTCCTTGACTTTGTCCAGTAAGTTTGTGTCTCTCTTATACTGGAGAGCCCAGAACTGGACCCAGTACTCTGAGTGCAGCACCATCAGTGCTGGATAGAGGGGAAGGATCACCTCCATTGATCTGCTAGCTACTCGTCCTCACGCCGCCCAGAATACCTTTACCCTTCTTTGCTGCAAGACTGTTTTGCTGGCTCACATTCAAACTGGTGTCCACCAGACCTCCAGGTGCTTTTTGGCCAACCTATTTTCCAGCCAGTCTGCTCCCAGCCAGTCTGTATTGGCAGCTGGCATTATTCCTCACCACATGCAGGACTTTGCATTTCTCTTTGCTGTACTTCAGGAGATTCCTGTTGTCACATTTCTCCAGCGTGTCCATGTCCCTCTGAATGTCAGCACAGACATCTGGTCTACCAACCACTCCTCTAAGCTTTGTATCACCAGCTAACGTATTGTAGGGGCACTCCGCTCCATCACCTGGATCATTAATGGAGCTGTTAAACAGCACTGACCCCAATACCCATCCCTAGGGTTTCAGGGTGAGTGACTGGCCTCCAGCTGGACGTGAGCACCTGAACACAGCTCTTTGAGCACGGCAGTTCAGCCATGTTTCAGCCCAGCTCACTGTCCATTTATCCTGCTTTTCTATGAAGATTTTATGGCAGGCAGTGCAGAAAGTCACTTTTATCTCTGCTAAAGTCAAGATAAACAACCAAGCAAGTCATCTTGTAACAGAAATCTATCAGGTTAATCAGGCATGATTTCTCCTTCACAAATTCATGCTGATTATTCATAATCAGCTTCTAGTCCTTCATACATTTGAAAATGGTCTCCAGGATTATTTTTTCCATCACTTCAGTACAAGAAACTCTAAAAGGTAAAAGATACACACCCACTTGAAAATTACTTGGAAAATGGAAAAAATATATTTACAAAAACAGAGAAATGCAAGAACGATATTGTTAGTAGTTTTGTTGCCCCTTTAGTGGCTGAGAGACTTATGAAAAAGTTTGAGAGAAAAGCCCAAAATACGTTTTTGGGATGCTCCCTGACTGGACTCAGTCTGAAGGGAGCTGTTGCAGGCACAGGAGATATAAAAGTTTCTTTCTAGACAGAAGAGGTAACGTACGTATAGTCAAGTGAGTTCCCACTTCTCATGGTGGCACAGAAAGAAAGGATAGAGCAGACAAAGGTAGGGAGTAGGAGTCAATTTAAATTCAAAATCACTAGGTTTCTGTTGATTTTTCTGGAGGCAGGATGAGGTCCATGAGGTTTAATTGCTGTGTGTTCTTTACGGAAATGTATTAAATTTGCAACTGTTTTTGCAGTTAAATTATCTTGTATCTCCTATTTGGTTAGCCAAGAAATGATAATACAGAGCATCATCTGTGGAAGTGTGAATGCAGTTTCTATGAACGCAGACAATTTAACAGTAGCAGCCCCCACTGGCTGGAGAGAAAACAGTAATCCAAAGGCACCATGAAAGGGTGTCAGACCTCAGCAGCAAAAATGAGCACAGCTTGTGCATTATAGAAAGAGGAAAGAGTTCTGCAGGAAAGTTAATATAAATTTATGTGCCTAATTTAATTTACACAAATCAGAAGGAGAAAGAACAAGTAGTTAACATCTTGGCATTACCTGTCATCTGCGGTGCAATTACTGTTACAAAACATAAGGAGTATTGGAGACCATAAAAGTTTTTACATTAACAGCTACTAATTTACCAGCAAAAGCAACTTGCTTCAGATCTGCTAGCTTCAGTTGAAAATAGCGTCTCCTCATGCTTGTTTGAATTGAATTTATTTGTTTAGATGCTTCAGAAAGAGAAATTAGGTATTTGTTTTCATATGGTTATAAAGCATTTCCATAGTGACAGCAGTTCTAAATTGCTAGAATCCAAACAATAGCCAAACTAATTAACATCAATACCACTGCAATATCATAACTGTTAGTTTCGTGCTCCATCCTACGTAATCTTCTGTAACCTAACCCATCACACTCCACTTCTCTTGGCCTTTCTCTTCCCATGCCTTTGCCTCCATTACGCCCCAGAACCTCTATCAATAGCAGGGATGCTGCTACCTATACGTTTCTGCTCCATCGCTGGGGAAAGGAAGGGACTGGAAGTGGATTAGGCCTGGTTTCCTGGGGTTATTTCCTCCAGCCAAGATAACTCTATTTCCTTTGCAATAAAATGAGGGAGGAGAGCAGCACTACCACCCAGATGTGACCCATATGATGTAGTGGTGTAAGAAAAATGGATGAGAAAAATCAGTGCTGGGACAAGTGGTGATCCCATGGAGGGTGATCTGAGAGTTCTAGCACAACAACCTCCACCGTAAGGCGAGTTCTCTCACAGTAGGGTGTTTGTAAAGGGATAGAACCACCCCACGGTAGACCAAAATGTCTTAACAGTGTGAAGATATTTGAAGGCTTCATGATCCTTCTTGATGTCTGTTTGTGTCTTGAATTCTGCCAGAATAATCTGCTTGGGTTTTATCCGTTTAAGTATAAACATCTATAGGAATGCCCTAATCTTCTTATAATAATCAAGAGAAAAAAATATTCTATGGTGCATAATTCACAAGAAAATGAGGCTAAAATGGTCTGTAAGATAAATAACATAGCCATAGCAGTTCAACTGGTTAATCTTTTCTGATGTAAACAGGCAATCATCAAAGACATTCTCATGTAAAATCCCAGCAGACACTTCAAACAGAGAAATGGCCCAAGCTGATCTAAAGGATATTCGGCCTGGGAGAGGTATCTAGATGTGTACAGGTAATGTCTAGGAGGTCTGCACAGGCTCAGTGCCTGAATTCAGCAGTGTTTAGGCTCTTAACCACTGCAAGTCAGTTTTCTCTACTTCACTGACGAAATGGATCAAACTAAATTGAATTAGAGCTGTTTTAATGTTAAATGAGAATGTCTATAATGAGGATCAATGCAGTTTAACAAACACATTTTAACCAATACTATTATTTCATTCATATGTACTTTTCTAACTCCTCCCACACAGAGGAGCTCTCGGGGAATGGTACATCATGAAAACACATTTTAGACACCATCAGTGCAGGGTTATGGAGGGTGGTTATGTACAAAACTCTTCCAGGTGAGCAGTGCACATCGAGGTCTGCTGCCCCACCATTACACGACTGTAACACGTATTTCACTGGATCTGAAAAGCAGTCCTTTGGTATTTGAGAGGAATCAATTTGTGTAGGAGACTGCCGTGCAGTAAAAACCTTCCATCGCATTCATTGCAGTGCCACAACTAGCTGTGGTTGCTGGAGCTGGGATGAAAAGCAGTAACAACTACTCTTCAGGGTTTCTTCAGTTTCCTTCCCTCATCTCCAGTGCAAACAAAGGCAGCTTCTGGTTGTACTAAGTCTGTCACATCTGAGAGAATGTGCAATTTGTTGCTATAGCAGTACGGTAGCTGTTGATGTGGACATGAAACTGGCTTATGAACCATGCCTCTCATCCCCTTTCAAAGACCTACCTTATGTCTGACTTTCTGGTTCTTGGCCAGAAATGTGAACAGGAAGAATTCAGAAGCATGGAGAACTTGAAAGAATCATGTACTGAGCATAAAACAAACAAAAAACCGAACAAACAAACAAAACCCAAATACACACACCTACAAACACCCTATAGATAGAAATCAGTGGACATTTTTTATTCACAAGTGGGAGAGTCATTCTGGAGATAACGATACCAAAATAATATTAGAGTCAGTTTAGTTTTTTGTCCCTGAACACATTGACACTTCTTGATTCTCCACACTAGCTGGGAAGTCAAGTATTTCAAAGAAATGTGATTAAGTGGAGACTCTTGCGAAAAATCTCTGTAGAGGTCAAGTGGGAGATCTGAATTCTATTGGAGATGCATAGGAAGAAATAGGTTGAGGGGTATGCAGAAACCACTCTGACAATGGGAAAGACCTTTCAGTGAACTACAGCTACTCAGTACCCTAGACAATGTTCACCTATGCAGCCCATCAACTGGGAGCTTTAATGCACACATGTACTTAGCAGTCTTCTGCTGGTTAAAATGGATGTGTTTTTTCACTCATTTAATCACCAACCACCTTCCCATAACTAACATTTTACTTATGAGCATGTTAACTAGGGCTGATCAGAGCCGTGAGCAGGAAATGTAATTTTGTACTCGAATTGCCCTATTCATTATCCTCCTCAGCATTTACATTCTGCACATTAGGATGCTGCATATAATGTGATCATTTACTATGTGGCTGTGACTGCCAAATACAATGAAGAAAATAGAGTCTTCTGAGAGAGTTATTCTGCATAGAGGAAAAACACAGCTTGTTTTAATGGGATCTAAAAGTGATCAAGTATAGAGCAATGTTTGTATAATACACGGTCTTTATTATCAGTCTTTGTTTATATATAGAATAAAGTTGGTTAATATGTGCATAATTCAAATGATTCATGAAGCAATATATCACTTCTCAGACCAGTGTAGGTCAGGATGTAACATTGTACCAAAGTGCTTCATTTTTAATAGATCCACAGATAGGCGTTTTCCCTCTCCTATTCAGATGATTTTAGATATAAAAGTATTATCAAGTTCTAGGGCCTGGGAAACACAACACTATTGTGCTTCCCTCCCCACCCCACTCCAAAAAAAGCTGCTTTGATCCAGCCCAGGCAGAAGAGTGAAGAAAGCATTTATCTAATCTTGAAGCAAAATTTTGGAGGAGCTCTGGCTTACCAAGATTTATTCTGCCATTCCTTCTCTTACTTCTCTCTTCCTCCCTCCCTGCCTCCCTCTTTGCAAGGATTGGTGTCAAACTCTAGAAACTTTAAAACTCAGGACTGATTGATGCAACATATTTTTGAAAAACATATTTTTTTTTTTTCTGAAGAGATCCTTTCATGTAGAAGAGACATGGGACCGTGGAGGTAAAATTCAGGTTAGAAAAGGGATTTGCAGAAGAGTCTGTATATTTCCTTGAATGGCTGTATTTTTTTCTGCAGTGTTCACCTGCATAGATGAAATTATACAGAGGAATGAATTATTTTCATGGGGGAAAAAATGCACAATTAAGCTGCTTTTTATGTAAGGGATTTTCCTACTAAAAAGTAGATATTAAATGACCAGTGTCATATAAATGGTATAAGACATTCAAGAAATCTAGTTTTCAAAGCCTAGTCAGAAGCACTCAGTTCTGTACATCATGTACATCTGAATTATTCATCCATTACCTGGCCTTTCATCTGAGGTTTTTTATGCTTGGGAATAGTCCCTGTATAGATCTCCTGCACAGTTCTTTTACATGTGGGAGGGGTTAAACCCAGTGTCTGCAGCTCAAAAGCAAACAGAGCCTGCTTTGACACTGGCACTGCTTCTGGAAAGTAAAACCTATCCGTCTTACTTGATTACAAATTCATGCTGGAGACTTTGAAATGTGCACATTTTAATTAAAAATTACTGTACATTTTTTGGAAAAGAGTACTCTCAGGGACTAATGTGCTAACTTCTGACTGATTTTTTTTAATTTGTTTGGCTATCTATGCACCTACAAATTACTGTAAAGCATATAATGTTGTATTGTGTATATAATTCCTGCACTGATGATATTACAATTCTGAAACACTTTGGATTATCACGGGTATGAAACGTGCCTTGTGGTAAACATGACTTGCAAATTTTATGTCGCTGCAGAACACCAAATGCAAATCAGGTCACAGGTTAGTCACTACGCGATACAAAATCGCTGGTACTGCACCAATACAGAGTTTCTGTGCGCTACTTTCGGGGGAAATAATAATAAAGAATAACATTTCCATGTGTATCTTCTTTCAATAAAGAGAAAAGGCTAACCATGGGAAAGGGAAACTTGTTTCTGTGGAGATGTATAGTGGAATATTCTATAAAAATGTGCTGTGATGGGTCAGTAACCTAGGTCTTGCCTATGCAGAGTATGTTTTTTCCATACAGACTGAGATAAGGCCTCAATGTGATGTTGTGGCACTAGAACAAATTCTCCCATCCTTTGTCTGGACACATAGGCAGTCTTACTCTGCTACAAGTTTCTTTTGAGTAGCCTGCTATTTGGAAAGTGGTTGAATCTCTTGCCCTTGGGCAATGGTAAGAGAAGTTGAATTAAGAAAACTTTTTTTAATAATTACAAAATTAAGACTGACACCACAGACCAGCACATCCTTTCCTAGATCATTCTGAGGTTGCAAAAAAAAAAGCTCAACCAGCAGACTTCCTTGCTGCCCACCAGAAAGAAGCCACTGTATCTGCCTAAGAACAGTTGGGATCATTAGCTCAAGCCATCAACATGCCACACTTACCCAGCTGTCTTTGAAGTGACAAGGAAGCCTCACTCACATAACCACACTCACTCATAAGAACGGAGGGATGTTGCTGTCTCTAACTGGCATAACAGTTTGCAAAGGAACACCAGTCATCCTGAGATTGAAAAGGATGAGCATGGAACAAAAGTTATCTCAACATGAACTCTTTTAGTTCCAAGTTTCTCTGCTGAGACTTCTGGTTTCAGAATTCAAAGTACTGGTATATTATAACATGATATGGCTGGTTTTGACTCTGAACATACCGGGGTAAACAGCTCTCCGGTACAGTGGAAGCCCTTGGAACACATGCTACGTATAACTCTACTCTTGCTTCAGAAAAAGGATAGCTTTAAAATGGTGTTGGTGTTCCATCTTTGACTCTAACATTTAGTTAGATACTGCACAGGTGTCAGAGTTGCGAGGAGATGGAGAATTCAGTATTGGGGGATTTTTCCATATGTTTCTGGCTGCAATGCCTCAGTTATGCTCCAGATTTCCAGAATAACAATTTAATTTACAAAAAATATTTGGAACAGCACTGGATAATTAAATTTAAAAGGGCCACTCTGCCATGGACCCCTCACAAATGTGAAGATAGGAGTGAAAGTGAATGTAACTCCAAAATTGGTGTCATCCTCCGAAGTGTAACCCAAAACATACTCACAATTTACAGGAGAAAAGCATAACACATGACCTTTAATGCACGGTGGACTGAATGTCTGTCCCTTCTCCTTCCACCCCCTGGATATTCTTTTATACCCTGAATGATCCAGCTCCAGAGGGGCAGGAGAGGAGTCCTGCAGTGGGGAATACATGACATCAGGGCTGATGCTGCCAGCAAACACCCTCTCTGAGGCTGATGGCGAAGGCAAAGGCAAAGGTAAAAGCAAAGGCAAAGGTTGCCTTGCCAGAAGTAAAAAAACCTGTCTCAGAGGCAGACACTGTGTCACAGAAATTTCTGTTTCTGTGTGGTGGTGCTGACATACATGAAAAAATCATTTGCAGTGACAGTATCCTGGCTTCGTTTACCCTGCCAGTAATAGCAGACGATTATTTACTTCTGCAAAGGGAGTCTGGAGTAGCAGTGCATTTCTCTTTCCTAAAATCCAACTTGTGTTGGCAATGGGGTGAATTATCCAGCCTCCTGATCATACCACTGACCCTGCAAAAGCCCACTCATCTCACTGCTCATTCTCTCTGTAGGTTCAATAAATCTGTGCCTGCCGTTGGCTGGTACGTCAGCCTGAGGTGCTCGCCACTTCTACAGGGAGGAGGTTTGCTCCCCTCCTCATCGAATAGTTATTGCACCTAATACATGTCACTCCAAGTGCAAAGAAAGCCCCTGATCCTCACATCCACACCATTTGCACCTCATTCTTTAAGTATACAGTTCTGGAAAAATCACACCACATCATTCTCTACTGAAACAAAGAAATTTTCAAAATCTACTTTACTGAGTGTTCTGTAGATTTGTGGGCTGTAACCATATAACCATAGCTATGCCAGTTTCTCCCAAGTTTTTTCTGGTATGGACTCCACTGCTTATGATTTTTTTGGAGCCCCACATCTGTTTCCCATAGCAAACGAAGGTATTTCTGCAAAGCAGTTTGTTAGCTTATATTGTCTGGCATGATAAATATCTGTGATGGTGGGCCTCAGATACATGGGCCTAAATGAATGGGCAATTCTTAGTAAAACTATAAGAAACCATCAGTCCTTTCATAGTGACAAGGAGTGGTAACTCAGGACATCGATCAACACTTGAGAGAAAGGACAAGTGAAACAGAAACCTGCTGCCAAAAGTAGTCTCCTTTGCACGGTCATCCAAAGCTAAGCTGGATGTATCACTAGACAGCATGTAATTATAGACAGACAGACTATTACCAGAAATCTTTTTATCTCCTATTCTGACTCTATGGCAAAATCAGCAAGGGGTCACTCAACTCACCCCCTCTTGCTTTGGCTTGACAACCAGGAAGGTGGAATTAAGTGGGAAGTCACATTAATGAATTTGTGGCAAAATGAGTGGGATCAGCAGAAAAAGAACGTAAAAATTATGCAGGGAATCATGACTAGTGGAGGCAAGGATGCAAGAAGGCAAAGCAATTAATCTGCATGCCATGAAAGGCACCTAGTCTAATTAATTCCATTCTAGTGCCACACTCAGGAGAGAGCTGAGCCCTGGGTTAGGGAAACTGTAGTGAGTGCAGTACTGCTACCAGGTACTGAGAGAGATGAATGAAAAATGTCCCACCTCTCAGGCGATCAAAAGCAGATCCTGCCTTCATCATTTATTCTGTGCACTGGCTGGCAAATCTCTTTTTGCTGTTTTGCTAACAGGCAGGGCTAATCTCATCTAGACATACATATAGATTTAAGTATGTTGATATAGATGGTATAGGCATAGACATAGATAATAGATATCTGAATACATACAGAAATAAGTATAGACAGATACACATACAGATATAGATGCAGATGCAGGCATAAGCACAGCCCTGCTTCGTTTACCCTCTGCCCTCTTCCCCAGCATCCTGTCACAACATCAGCATTAACAACTAGGTTAGCACCTCAAGCACCCAACAGGTGGCTGCAATTCTGGGAGCAATAAAGGGAAAAATAAAGCCGAAGGTGGTTAACCACCACAGCTAAGTTGAGCGTAGGCCTGTTTGGGGGGTTGGAGGAGCAGAAAGCAGTGGATCAGAGAACCAGGAAAATACTGAAACCGCTCTTTCAGTTCACGATCAGAGAACCAGGAAAATACTGAAACCGCTCTTTCAGTTCACTTCTCCCATGTTTTCTTTCTAAGTTTTCACCTTCCCTTTTCTCTTTTGCTCTGTGCTGGTGTGATTTCACATTCTGCAGTGAAATGGCAGGCTGCAGATGTGCCTGGAGAGAAGCAACACAGACTTCTTTTTTGAAATGAAAAAGACACAATGAAGATCTCTGAAGCATAGGCAACAAATACCACGGCTGGTTTTGGTTTTTCTTTAGTGTCTAAATACACAAGTTTGACTGCAGCTTCTTCTGTTATCAACCTTGTGACCTTTTTCCAATGACTTTATCTCTTCTTTTCTCTCCTGTACTTTCTGCCTCTTAGAAAAGATTTATTGGCAGATGAAACTTCCACTATAAATATATTTGAAAAATTAAATTATTGTTGTATCAAAGGTTGGGAGTTCTTCTTTAAATATTACATGAATTTGTGTGTAGTTAGAAATAGATAAAGAGATAGCAGGACTCTTCAACATTGCATGCAAGTAGCACCTTAGCCCAATCTAATTGCTTTCCTTTATCTTGCTCACTCCGTTTGCTCTCCAAACACACACACAGAACATGGAACAGATTGCAAAGTCTGCTTTTGGGGAGAAAACAGTCTAGCTAGAGGCTTCCTGGCCTTGGCAGGGATTTAGAGACTTAGGCTCAGGGCCGTGCCTAACCGCATAAGCAGCGCAGTCCATCGCATTTAGTGACAGGAGCGTCAGAGGGGCTCTCCAGAGTGCAACATGTGGGATCCCTTCAGGCCTGCTTGTTCACAGCTGTCCCCACAGTCCCAGTCTGCCACCAGCTCCCTGCTTGGGACAGCTTGCCAGCATCATTCGCCTGCCTCCCTCGGCACAGGCAGGCAGCCTGGGGCTAATACAACTTATTCAGTATCAGCTTTAACCACTGCCCTTCAAACAGTGGGGTTTAGGAGTTTTTCTCTCATGTGGAAGTAAATTTAAAGTTCCAAATTGTCTCTTGGTGATTTCACCTAAAACTGAGGAACACATCTCCGTAAAGCTTTTCTCAAATGGGGGAAGAGGTTGGCTCCAGCACCAAGCAGCAGTACGACAATAAAAAAGGCAAATGGCCAAACCCCTTCCCCAAGTACACAGGACTTGCCTTTCTCCTCTCTTTGAAAGAAGAGGATTTAGTGTCCTGAACACTCATGGACAATCAGTGCTGGGAGCTCTGAAGAGACCAGTTTGAGCCCTTGTCCTCCAAAACCACAGACAAAGGCTCTGAGATGACTCCACACTATCAAGTTCCTATGGCCTAACCAGGTGCTGTGTCTCTGATGGGCAATGATACATGACCAGATGCACACTCTTGGGCCACGTCATCTGCAAAGTAAAATGCATGAGCCTAAAATACCCAGAAAATGAAATGGTGCAGTCAAACCTCATAGTTTCAAGATTTTCCCACGAAAAAGAAACGGTAGAAATGGATGGGTTGCCACAGAGTGTTTCAGTGGAAATGGAACTGATCTCTGAGAAAAGACTGTTCATCAACCTGTTTTTGTCCAGTTCTGTCAAAGCAGGCGTTGACAGAAAATGTTTTGTGGGTTTTCTTTTTTACCCAAAGGCAAATGAATGAGACAAATCTATGGTGCTCTGACAGTGCTGTCTGTCAGATAACTTCTAATGATCTGTTTGCTCCATGTGGCAAGAACTTAAAAGGCTTATTGTGTGATGGAAACTAATATCTAGTGATATTCGTAAGCTGTCATTTAAAATTAGTCCGTTACAGCAGAATCTATTGCCTTATGACCGAATTCCAAGAAAAATATGAGATATGGAATAAGTAATCTGAAAAAAATTGGAGGCAAGAAATTACAACTTTGAAAAATGAAAGGAAGAAAGCTCTTAATACTTGATCATTTATGTAATTAGTGCTTATAATTTTTGTGAACTAGAAAAAATAGCATCTGGGCTTATTTTTTACCTTGCCTCTCAAAGAGTAAGAACAAGTCATCCTAGAAGAAGGAAATATTTCCCAATAAAATATAACTTTCATTTTTCAATATGGGAAATAATAACAACAAAGCACTTACTTTTTTAAAGAACATGAAGCAGTGAAAATTCTGTGCTGAACAAAAAAGCACTATATCCAGGAAAATCTCAAAAGGGAAACTTGGCTTCATAATCAAATACCAAAATGATTTGAAAAATCTAATAATCTGCCATATCCAAGCAATAAATAATATATCCTGCAAACACAAACTTAGAAGGAAAAATGTCTTTAATCACAGTAATAGTTCTCCTGCTGCCCAGTATATCAAATTACCTTTCCCTTTTCAAAACAATATATCTTCCCAATCCCATTTATTCCTATAGCCTCTGGGCCAGGTTCTGATCTCAGACACACTGTTCAAATCCAGAGTAACTAAACTGAAATCATTCCTTTCAATTGGGACATTTTCTCTGGGTTAAATAGAAATTATTGACCAATGGAGCTGTACAAATAGATTACACAGAGGTCAGTTTCATGTTTCAGTCCATGGACTCTCTTTACTGAACACACCAATAGCATTGGCTTAACTAAGCATTTGCCTAGCCAGACCAATCGCTATACTGTTTTAAATGCTGTCCTTCTTTGTGTGGAATACAATTATTTTATTTTAAGATTTTCATTTCAGTACTATTTAAATACAAGGAAGTGAGACTGCAAGAAAGAGTCCTGTGACAAAATAAACCCTGTGCAAGTGATCTTATCCTTCCCAGACAAATATATCTCTGAATCATCCAACAGCTTCCAAAACCACACCTGATCAGAATGATCCCCATAAGCCCATGACTACCATTTCTACCACTACCCACACTGTCCTGGCATGGCGGTGTGTCTCCAGTTGGTCTGGCAGTCTTCGGCGGTCTCTTCCTGCCTGCAGAGCTGAGTGCTGTGCTGACGTACTAGTACTGGTTCATACCTCTGCTCTCTTATGGTACTAAGAGGCAAGGTGTAGAATTTTCACAGTCTCTCTGAGTAGTGTACTCAGTGCTGCGATGCTCTCCTGATGTTTTTCCCAATGCCCAGACCAAACCTCATGAGCTATGATTTGTGACCACTGCCCCCCATTTAATCATCAACTATTTCATGAGGAAATCATCACCATCTTTGGAACTGGCTTTAAGTACTTGCAGGCAGCTGTTGGGTTGTCCCAACACCTCACCAGACTTGACCAGCCCAGCAGAGCCCCCCAGGGCAGAGCTAAGAAGGCACAATGAGATAGCAGTAGCTGAAAAAATGGAGTAGGCATCACACAGTGTTTAGAGATGAGAAGCTCTGAGGAGTAAAAAATATGCGATGTTCACTACAGCACAAGTACATTAAATATATTAAATCAGCGTGCTTATGGTGCAAAAGAAAATAACTGATGTTTAGTCTAAGAATGCACCTCTTACTGTTGTCAGGCTTCTTCTTCGGGCACCTTCAAAGGAGTTCTTTGCTCCTTGAAACCTTCAAGTTTAAAAATGAAACAAAGAGGGAGGCAGGAATATGGAGAAGAGGGGGAAGCATGTTTGTTAAATGAATTGAAGGCAGCATCCAAACCTAGCTCTGATTACAAGCGTCAAGCCTTTACTGAAATATCTCAGAAGAGTGGAAGGTTAGACAGATTTATGGGTGTGCATACTCCACTGGTTTTTATTTTGGAGGTGTATATATATGAGCAAAGATTAAAAGCCAAAACAAATGTTTAAATCATTGTATATTGGTGGTACAGTGGAATATATATAGCATAGACCTCAAGGTTCTAAGTAATGCTGATTGTAAAAGATAATTTCATCTTTGCATTCACCTCATTGAGACACAGAAAAAAATGCCATAAGAATTATGAGAACAATTTCCTAAGTACTACTACCTCCTCTCAGTTCTTAAAGTGTTCATTTTCTATTTTGATGTGGGTCCCATTGAAAAGAGAAGGCATTATAGACTTGAAAGTGGTTTTATTTAATATAACATACCAGCAGAAGGTGGTCATATTGTAAGTCAAAAGTCAGAACTTTCTGAAATGGTAATACCACCCCCCTAAAAAAACATTAACAGTTATAAAAATACTGCCTTTTGTTACTGAAGTCCCTCCCATCTGACAGGTCCCAAACTGCTACATGTACAGGAATCTTCTCTCTATTGTTAAAGTATATGGAACAGCTGCTCCAAAATATTGCCACAGAATTTTTTTAAGCAGAATGTTGGGAGATAATTTAGAAAATTTTGATCATGAAAGGTACAGTTAAGGCAGGCCACTTGTAAAGCCAAGGAGAAACTTACATCAGCAGATTTATAAAAAAGGGTCCTTTAGTGACCACAAATAGTGGGGATCATATTTTACATCTACTCCAATTGACATAGGTTGGATTCCTACATATAAAAAATATCCAATATCTAAGGCATCCCTTGTATGAATTATAGACATAAATAAAATCAGCCAATATCATCCCTCTATCCAGAGAATTAACGCTATAAAATCTGACTTTTTAATTTACTACTTGCTGAAAAACAAAATTTATTGTGCCCATGTGCATTTTAAGCAACTTGGTCAACAAATACATATACCAACATGTGTGGGAAGTACCACTAGAAATTTGGCTGAATTTTGTACACCTTCATCAAACAACAAAAGCACAAAAAAATAAATGGTTCTGCAGCTAATCAATATCTAGAGGCAACATCAGTGATTATATTTGCAACTGCAGTAGGATCTCAACAAATATTCCTGAACTTTACAATGATCCAGAGAAAATGCCAAGTATCGATAACATCCAATTTATGACTTTAGCATTTGCCATCAGGGCTTGTTTCCTGTAATCTGGCAGGCACTGTATATCCTTTACAAATAACAGTTTTATCTGACTAATCTCCACACGATCAGTAGAAAAGGACCTGAGGGTTCTGGTCAACAGCAGCTGAACATGAGCCAGCAGAGTGCCCAGGTGACCCGCAAGGCAAATAATACCCTGGCCAGTACCAGAATGATGTGGCCAGCAGGACCAGGGCAGCGATTGTCCCCCTGTACTCGGCACTGATGAGACCACACTTCGAGTGCTGTGCCCAGTTCTGGGCCCCACACTAAAAGAAGGGCATTGAGGTGCTAGAGTGTGTCCAGAGAAGAGCAATGGAGCTGGGGAAGGGTCTAGAGAGCAAGTCATATTAGGAGTGGCTGGGGGTGCTGAGGTTATTTATCCTGGAGAAGAGAAAGCTCAGGGGAGACCGCATCACCCTCTATAACTCCCTGAAAGGAGCTTGCAACAAGGTGGGGATCGGCCTCTTCTCCCAGGTAAGTAGCGACAGGACAAAAGGAAATGGCTTCAAACTGTGACAGGGAAGGTTCAAGTTGGACATCAGGAAGAAAATCTTCACTGAAAGGGTTGTCAAGCATTAGAACTGGCTGTCCAGGGAAATGGCGGAGTCACCATCCCTGCAAGTATTTAAGAAATGACTGGACGTGGCACTAAGTGCTATGGTTTAATTGACATGGTGGTGTTTGGCCACAGGTTGGACTTGATGATCTTGGAAGTCTTTTCCAACCTTAATGATTCTATGGTGATTCGGTGGCTGTGTCAAAGTAGTTCTGACCTGATCACATGCTTGGCTGTGCATAATGGAAATATTCAAACCAAAGTCCTTTCTTGTAGACTGTGATGCCTATATCACAAGGTCTGGAAGAATCTTTAGATCTTAGCATTCTCTCTATATATATAACTGATGTTTAAAGAAAATATTTTGAAAACTCATGGTGTTTATTTAGTCCCTCAGAAGTGCCCAGTAGAACTATCCATTAAGAACAACCCTTTGTTTCCTATAATATAACCAATGTGTATCTGTAAAACCAGTGGAGCTATATTAGCAAATGTCTGATGTGAGAGGATTGAAAAGCATGTATGAAGGAGATTTGGATTTGGATCACTTGAGAATGTGATGTGACCACATTTTAAGCATGAGCAGTACTTTCTAGATCTTATGCATTTCTGACTTCTCTGAAAAGTACAGGCCCTTGCATCAACACAAGAGGACATCTGTGGAGTCCATGTTTATATAATTTTTTTTATTTGTATTCTTTATTATTTAAAAGTTATCTCAGTCAAAGAGAAATATTTTGCTTGTTTGATCAAGAGTTTCATGCAAGTAGATACAGTCAGCAGGAAGTTTTCTCCTTAGGAGTATAAGGTCTTCTACTGCTGATTACAGAACATAAAAGACACATTCTACCTACATTTCTTAGGGTTATAAATCACTAAATCGTAAGCTTTACTTACCTTACAAATTTTGATAACAACATTAATAGAATTAGGAGCTTATCTGCCTCACCAGCAGATTGTTAAAAACAGAAGCTGCAGCAACATGAAAAAAAAGTTTAAAAAGATGGGAAGACATCTATTTTTATGGCCAAACCTGTTTGTATTTCTTATATTTGACGTAAGGCAGTAATTGTGTTTTCTCTTGTTCTGCAAGATTATACAAACCTTTTTAAAACAATGGAAGAAATTCTACCCATTATGGTATGCTTGTTTGGGTTTCATGCATAATTAAAGCTGGACAAAGGCAGCCTCTGATCAGACACTAACAAGCAGAATCGAAAAAGTCCAGCAGCAACCTAGCGCTGATAAACAGGAATTCTGAAGGGCTGATAAGCAGAGAGCCATTGTTATCCAGAAGAGGATTTACTAGCCTCTGTTCGGTTTGTTTGCTGGCTTCAGGGCAGGATCATCTCCTGTAAAAAATACTCAGCTTTAATTGCTCTTCAGTATGCTCGGGTTCAATGAGCCTTGAAGCCAGTAAGATTTCCATCAGTTTCGGTGGGACTGAGATCACACTTGAGATGTGAGAAAAGCCCTACATCTTTTCTCTTTCCATCCCCATCTTTGAGCAACATTCAAGTGAATTTGAAATGTGTCCCAAATTTATCCTTGCATTGCTTTTTCACCCCTGCCCTTAAAAAAGCAATAAATTTGAATTTTACCACTTCTATGCAAAACCACAATGTGGTATGCAATAGTCTCTGAAGCTGTCAAGAAGCGTGGATAAGATGGGTCCTACTCTCAGTCTGGCTACATGAAGCTGAAGAAGGATTTAGAAGCTCCAACAAAAATAACTTGTGCTGGCTCTGTTGAAGTTGTACGTTCTATGTTGAAGCGTGAGGATGTTAGTGAGAAAGGTGGCATTTTCCCCAGGCTGCACAGAAGCAGCAGCTATTCTGGAAGCGTTGCAGTATCTCGCACAGCTGATGTGCATCTCCTGACAGCACACAGAGCAGTAAGATCAGCGTTGCTAAGGATGCCATCCCACCCCTAGACGGTGTCCTTTTTCTTAGTAAACAACAGTATTGTTGAATAAACAACCTGCACATTCCACATGCATATTTCTGGTACCCAGCATGCTCCTGCAGCCTTCCCAGCTGGCCTCAGCCTAAGACAGATGTCACCTTCTGGCACCTGGGACAGGGAGGAGAATAGAACTAGGCAACTTAAGTAGTAGTGAGGTTATTGCTGATGTTGGTGCTCGTAAGACTCTCACAGTGCTGGATGTGGAACTGGATGTGGAAAAATTGAAGCCATGAAGGACAAATTGCCTTATAAGATGTTTGCACCTAATGGGTATTGATGGACCAATTTTTACATCTAAACTGAATGTAGAAATACTATGCTTTTGAGGTAAAACTGTGCCTTTTCTAAGTATGGCATCCAAGGCTGCAAGGAGTGGCTGAGGGAACTCAGGTTCTTTAGTCTGGAGAAAAGGAAGCTCAGGGTAGACCTTATCACTCTCTACAACCACCTGTCATGAATGAGTTTTTAGGTTGCTCAAAGAATCACCAGTAAAGGTATCGGCAAAAGCAGGCTTAATATAAGAGTGAAAGTATGACAAAGTTTGTTGGCAAGGTTCACTCTTCTAATCACTAGATGGTCAAAGCTCACAGAGAAAAATTGGACTAAAATCAATCAATCTAAAACTAAAATCAATAAAAAATTATATACATGGAAGCTAGGGATGAAAAAGGATAAGGATGGGAAAGAGTAAGAATAAAAAAGGAATCAGGGAGACCCTCCTGTTGAGTCACAAGATTCAGAGTGAACCTTCTTGCCAAACTTATCCTCGGACTTGACAGGGTTTAACAGTACTTAAACTTAACATTTAATCAACAGCCTAATTTAAATTCAGCTGAAGTTTCTATAGAATTTACTATAAGCACAACAGTAACACACTTACAAGCCTAACAAACGTACAAATCTTATGTATGTATGTCTGTGAGGACACGGACAGTGGCATTACCACATTACCTGAAAGGATGTTGTGGCAGGGTAGAGATCAGTCTCTTCTCCCAGATAACAAGCAGTAGCAAAAGAGGAAATGGCCTCAAGTTGCACCTAGAGAGACTCAGGTTGGGTATTAGGAAAAATTTCTGCAGTGAAATAGCGGTTAAGAATTAAGTGGAAGAGGCTGCCTGGGGAAGTGGTGAAGTCACCATTCCGGAAAGTGTTCAAAAACTGAGTAGACGTGGCACTTTGCAGAGCAGTTTAATGGGCATGGTGGTCAAAGTTTGGACTTCATGATCTTGGAGGTCTTCTCCAGCCTTAATGATACTATGATCTCAAAGAAGTACACTAAAAGTGTACTTCAAATGAGCAAAGAGCAGGTTCTACGGAAAGGCACAAGGAGAGTTCGTTAGTGCCCTAGGCATGTAAATTCCCTTTGAAGTCCCTGGAGATCTAGCCAGGAGCCCCTGGGATTCTGGAGACTAAGGCAGTTTGCCCTAGACACCCAATAGGTTCAGGGATTACTTGACAGAAACCCAACCCAAGAGAGCTTCTCTAATTCCCTTCCTTGTGCTGACAAGGACTGTCTGAGTTACCTGTCCATAATATCTGGTGCCTGAGATGCCCTGGGTTATCCCTGCTCCCCAGAAGTGTGTGTCTCCAGCAGGCACTTGTCATAAATGCCATCTTGAGCAAATGCCTGTGGCACCCCAGGGCATCTCAAGTAGATGTCTATGATCACACGATTGAATTGATTCATGTTTTAGAAACTGGAGTCCCAGGAAAAAAAAACCCAAACACAGAACCAGCATTTCATAAGGGCTTTTATTCTGTGCTCATCTCAGGTACATACCAGAAAAGGACCTTGTACAACTAACGTTGTCTCTGTAGGGGCAGCAGTGGTCAGATCACAAACCCAGCTCATTTACAAAAAACAACTTAATGAAATCCCTTGGGATATCACCTCACAACTGGATGGAGTGGAGAAAGCCTGAAAACTGGACTTACACCAGACCCAGGAGGCCTCAAGTACCTTACCAAAGGTACTATCTGTCTTCCAGTCAAACATCTGAAAGGAAGGAAGCAAAGACCGCTGAACGTTAGCTCCTCTGAATGGAGTTAGGACAAGACTTGCGTACCATAGGTTGCTTTGGAAGAGTGAGGGATTGCCAAGGAAAAGGTTGAAGTTAGTCATCTTTGAAGTGATTTTATTAAAGTGTCTTTGTCTGGGGGATCTGGCTTTCTGGAAGATTCATAAAAGCCTGATTGATCACTCTTGCCATCCGCAATTACAAAACTTCTCCACAGTTTTAAATCAACCTGGGGTAACAAGGGCTTGGAAGTTTAATAGAAAAATGAAAAATAAAATTAATTTTTTAACTTGCTGCAAAGACATGTGAATAAATCTAAAAGAACTATGACATTTCATAAACTACAGGAGGTAACTAATTCAGTAAATATTGCTAAGTATTAACATTTGAAACAACAGGATGTAACATATAGGCATACCTAATCTCTGGTTGTCATCGTAGGGTGTGTGAGTAGTTACAATGCAAGCCCATGCACCAGACTCACCCATGTTAGATTTATCCAGAAAAAAATATTTTTAAATAGTTTTCTGTTTCTCTTTGTAGTCACTGAATGTTAATAGCTGGATGAAAATCAAAACTTAGAATCAAAACATTACACCAAAATATATTTCAAAGGTTTTAGTCTGTGTTCTGAAATATTTTGTCTTTTTCATGATCATTAAAAATACTTCCTGGAGCTAATTTCACATAGCTCACAGTTCTGAAAACTTCATTCTGGTTTGTTGAAATAAAAATTCCCAGTCTATGGAGTGAAATCTTGTTATCTGCCTTAGAAGATTTTCTTCAGCTTGAGGACTCATGTGGGTAAAGCAAGAAGGATTTGGCAATATTTGTATTTTGAAGGAAGCCTACTTGCAGGAAATTTGTTTCTAATCTATCCTTATTTCTGAGTTGTCTACTATCCAATATAGATTTCTTAAATAGCATTTGTTATCTCTTTTATTGTATATTTTTATTATATTAATGTCTAAAGACCTTTACGAGGTTTGCAATTCTATTGTAATAGATGGTGAATAAATAGGAAAATAAAAAGATAATGTGTGCCCTGGAGGCCTTACAGTTGATAAATATTTGCTTAGCTGTTTAAAGAAATAATATTCTGCACTTGGCTTGCTTGAAGCTATTCATTTCAGCTGTCCACTGCAAGGGTTACTCTGTGTCCTGCCTCACAGCCCACTTATTTTGTTCCCTACCTGGATGACAAACCTTTTAAGCAATAGAAAGATGAATGGTGAACAGTAAATAGTACATTTCCTAGAGGAATTTTTGGGCAAATGACCACCTGTGCTAAAAGCAGTGAAACACTGAGGACTCATAAATATTCACAAAAACATCTGACAGTTCTCCAAATGTTTGCAAATTAGCAACATGACTCTACAAATAATGATGACACCATACACTTCTGGAAAAAAATTAGAATATATAGGTGCATTGTTCAATCTTGCATGCTTCCAGGTGCTTTCTGTTAACAAACCTTCTCCCTTTTGAATGATTTTTTCATCTCACTTCTTAAAATAAAACCTACCACATATGCCACCGCCAAACACTTTCCTGAAAACAGCAGCAGCACTCTTGGCTCGAGATAGAGTTTTCCAGTGACACCCCACATTTCAAACAGAGTACCAAGCACAAGAAATATGGCCAGGGCAGCATCTTTATAGAGATCTCCAATAGTGATGGTCTGGAATGGAAATTCTTCTCAGGAGGGCAATAATTCCAGGAATGTTGTTGTAAACCTGCTGACATCCATTCCTATTAAGGGGGAACATGCAGCAAAATTCTTTCCCCTTCTAGAAACATCTGTACACAGACACCCATTTTTTCTCAACATGTCCAGAAAACAGCAGTAGCCAACACAGACACTTGTGTATCCAAGCAATTAAACCCACTGCAATTAGACATAGGCCATTTAAGATAATAGCATTTTCAAGTGATGAAGAAAAGCCACAGGTGGTAAATCATACACTGAAGAGATTTGCTAAACACACCAGAAGACCAAAGATTTGTAATTGCATACTTTGTTGATCGAACAATGGGGATATAAGCACATCTTCTTCAAAAGAACTCAAAAAAAGGCGAGGAATAATCTGAGATGGTAGTATAAAACAAACCCATCTCTGAATAGAGTGATTCAGCCAAAGTTCTAAACAGTACAAGTAAAAGAGGAAATAACTTGTGAGATTACAACAATATATTGCTAATAATAACAAAGCAGAATTAGTACAGTGAAAAGAAACTTCTAAAATGTTTCTAAAAACTGAAGAAAAAAGTTGAAATGCAGAATGTTAGCCTTTCTTAAATTTACTTCCAACTCAGAAGCAAAAAGACTGCACACTATTTATATGACACCACAAAAGTGCATGGCTTCTTTTTTGTGATATATAAGCAATTTTGGACTTTAAAGAGCTCACAGTCTAAGCATCAGATTTCTCAAATGATACCATCAGTCACGAAGTTTAGTATCCTGTGTACTCCTTTTCTGAAACTGATCTTTAACTCACCTACTGCTCCTGTTCTGTTAGTGTTCATGGAAAAAGATGACACACCGAGCACTCTCAGATTGATGCTATGATTTCACAATGGACACCACTCTACGCTAGAAAAAAAATAATCAATGCCATTCCCCAATTAGAAGTAAGATTGGCACAACAGGCTGTTAAAACATATAACAATCAAATTATAGACTAAAATATTAATTGCTTATCTAATGACCCCTTCAGTAATATTTATTTTTAAATCTATTAGAAGAGCCTTCTTCTCCCCTTACATATTACTAGGAGCTTCTTAGCACTTTGATTTTTTTAGCCGTGGTCTTACCAGAGTGAAAAAACCTCTGGTATATTTCTGATACAAAACCCTAATGAAAGTTACTGAACAGAGACACCATCTCTCCTATGCTTTACACAAAAGGGAAATGGGATTTTCCAATCTACTAACAACCTAGAACATTCAAGTTTTTACTGTTAGTTGCATCAGAGGATGCTAGAAACTTGAAAAATGAGGAGAATAAACAAACAGAGAAATCAGTGGAAATTCTTATTTGTGAAAAAAAAATCAAATTAAATGGTTGTTGCAGTCAATCAGATATTACTAGAATTTTATAGATAAATGTGACACCAAAACTTAATTTACTGTATAGAAGGGAAGAGTTGCATCTGCAGCCTTTGACTGACTGTTATCACACCCCCTCTTCCCAGGGCTCTTAAGAGTTTATCGAGTGCTATTCATTCCTTCCTTATCTGCATTTCATTTTCTTTTTTTTTTTTTCCTTCCAAATGAAGTTTCATATAATTTTGTCTTTGAGAAAGCCTAGCAACTGGCTTTTTAAAGAAGAACCATTCATGGGCATGAGGACATGTACCCCAGGGGAGCTGAAAAACAAGTCACCTGAACAAGGATTTGAATTCAGTCCACTTACGAAGAAATGCTGATATTATCTACTTCTTGAAAAGACTCTTCTGTGCAGACCAGAAAGTGGAGGAAGTAGAAAGCTTTCTGACTACTAAATGTTTCCCATTTATCGTGGTTTCTGTGATATCTTGGCAGAGATTGATTTATAAAGCCAGTGGTCCTTAGTAGTTGCTAGGAAACAGCGCTCTGCACTCCATCTGCACACGAGGGGATGTGCAGCTAGAAACTGTGGTTTCTAATGGAGTAATTCTTCTGACTTCAACCTTGCACAGAGAAATATCATTGCTTGGTTTCCCCAGAACAACACAAGCAAATTTTAGTCCTGTGTGCATATATCGTGGCTAAAACCAAGCTCAGCTAAACTGAGCCCTTAATAACTTTCTTCCCCAGGTCCAATGAACAGGTGCAGATCCCAAATAAAGAACTTACTCATTATAGAAATTTAGAAAATCCAGGGATAAGCTGGGAGGGAATTCCTGGGTCATATATCCAGTCCTTTTAGATTTCTGGCTACCTACATAATCCCCTCCTTACATTTATCAAGCTCCATCTTTAAAAAAAGACAGGATTTTGCGCACTACAAACTCCCCTGGTAAATAGCAGCCCTCTTTTAATGTGTAGCATAAATTTATTTATGGATTTTTGGGGAGGCGGATGGGTGTTGTGAGCTAAACAGATTTTTTTTACCAAATCAATGCATTTATAGGCAGTAGTCTTAGCTCTTCTAAGTCTGCTTTTGTTTGACTAACCAAACCCAACAAGAGCCCCTTCCTTCTGTGTCGTGAGTTTTCTTTTCCTGTTGTGTTGTGATGCAGCACTTTTCTGTACTTCTTTCTTTGAATTTTTCTTTCTTGAATGTTGGTGAACATAATGTGCATAGTGATTCCAAGTAACATATGACAGTGCATGGGTGCTTTCCCCTCTCTACTGGAAATACTTCTCCTGATACTGCCTAGTGTATGATTTCCTTTGTTGTTGTTGTTGGGGTTTTTGGGGGAAGTTTTGGGTTTTTTGGGGATTTTTGGGGGGTTTTTTTTGTCACACCAGTAGCTTGGCGACATCTTGTTACTGAAAAATGCAAAACCCATTTATTCTTTCTTTTTTTCCTTCCCATTCTCAGTGGGTAGCAACCATTCTTGTTATTCCTTCTTTAAAGAATCACCTTGGATTTTGTTCTGGTTTGTCTAATTCCACTCTATAATTGCAGGCATCAAGTTAACCAGATTTCTACTGAATTTGCCCTGTTGATATGCTTTGTATCTTCAACAAATTTAATTATTGCACATTGACTTCTTGATCACTAATAGAAGTATTTAAGGAACAACATTTGGAATCTTGTTTTAGAGTGCTAGTTTCCCCTTTCAGTATAATCCATCGCTGTCTGCCCTTTGAGGAGTTCCTTGTACTAATTCTCACATCAAGGAATACCTAACCATTATATGAAATATTTTACTGAAGAACAGGTAGGCTAGAGCTACTGTGTTGCTATTTTTTCCTCTCCAAAAACAAAAATGAAAAAAAAAAATCAGTCGCTAAAGAAGCCTAAAACTTGGTCCCCTTTAGTAAGATGATATTGTATTTTAGGGTATTGTCTATTACTCCCCATGGCTTTCATTTTCCCTAAAATATTGCACATCAGAATAGTTGGTCTGTGGCTGCTAAGTTTGCCCTTCAGCATGTTTTTGTAACTGAGTCTTACTGGCCTCCATTCAGACAGGCATGTCAACTTGGTGAGTTCTGAATCAATATTTGTGGAGCCATTTCCACTTTCTATTATCCTGTTTCCCGCAAACGGTCCTGCTGTCACATCTCTGTTCCACCTGCTTATCTTCAGAGGTTGAGAAGGAGTATTATTTGTTTGGGGACCATCCCTACAGTAGCCTTAAATACTGTCCTTAATTTTTTTTTCCTAGCTCTTTATTGCAACTGGAGAATCTTTAACTCTTTCTTCTGATTTCTCAAGGTCTAAATTATCACTGTGGTCCACAATTCACATTCTGGTCTTTCACTTTCAATCCTCCAAGCTCTGGTTTCTTTTTCTGAGCCAATCTGTTCTGACTCTGATCTCAAAGATCCTTTGACACATTTCAACAGCTTGTTTAGTAGAATTATTTTTCTAAAGAGGTCTGGAGTTCTATTGCCTAAGAACACAAATTTCAGACCCGCACTCTACCCCAAGTCAGTGTCTTTGCTGTTTAGAGTGAATTGCTATGATATAGAGCTCCCTTTTACAGCCTAACAACGCAACTACCAACTTGTCGTTGTAAATACTGCTATTTCATTTAAATTGGAATTGGATCAGTACTGTCATCACTTGATAGTGCATTATTTTCTCTGTTACTTTCTGTGTAGTAACTTTGCTAGCTGCCTATCACCAACTTAAAATACTATAAACTCTTAGCAGTTCCATGGCTTCTTCAAATAGGAGGTTTTTAATCTTCCACTCTGAAAAATTACTAAATTCTTCTGTGGATGTAACATCTGTTCTCCAGTCTATAAAAGTGGAATTTGAGCTCTCCCATAACCATACAATCACCAGGTAGCTTTATCTCCCTCATGATGCTAAAGCAATCCCAAGTTCAACATTTATTGTAGAAACCAATCCCTTTCCCACTACAGAATCCTTTCCCAACACATTTTGACATAAGCTGATGCTCTCCTATCCATACTATTAATTAACATTTCTTTGCTGCCAGACATATTCTTAATATATAATGCCACCATATTGTCTTTACAATTCATTTTGTATTCCTTTCACAGTTTGCACCCTGTAGTACTTGCACTGCAGTTGCAATTAATATTCTATCATGTTTCTGTTATCCCTCTAATATCCTGTTCCATGTCATGCATCAATAAGCCTACTTCTTCCATCTTTGTGTTCAGGTAGCTTTGTTGCATCTGTTATTGCCATCTCACTTCACCCGGTTTCGTAGCTTCCCAATGCAGAGCATTGGAAAGAGCTTCCCAGCCTGTTGTGTACCCTTTTGGAGGCGTCAGCCAGGAGCAAGTGCAGATCATAATCAGGGGAGCAGGAAGCCCAAAGTGTGTCTGTTAAGCCTGGGAAAATGCAAGCTGACAGAGAATATCATGCCTCTCTGTAAACACATCCAATATACAAGGGAAAGCACCAGGGAAAGGAAGAGCTGTTTCGTCTAAAAGCCAGTGCTGGCACAAGTACGAATAGACCCAAACTGGCTATGAATACATTTTCACTGGGCATTTCATTTACATGTTAAGAAAATGTACAATCCTCAGAGCAGTGAGGTTCTGAAGCAGCCACTGAGAAAGCTGTTTGAATGAAAACCTCTGAGTCTCTTCAAGCTGAAATCAGTCAGTTTATTAACAGTGATCCAACATCACTGTTCAAGAGAAGAGAAACTTGACTCATGTCCCACAAGGTTGGTCCCAATCCTATGTTTCTTTCTAAATAATAATACCTATTAATAAATCAACATTTTCTCTTCCAAAACTGATTGTTTAGACAACCCGTCAACCAGTGCTATGATTTCTTCTTAGAAGAGGGTATGCTGTGGTGAGGAGCTTGATCAGCTCAGTCCTGCATCTCATCTCAGAAAAAGCTTTAAACATAAGGTGTTACAATGAAAAAACTATTTGCAAGTGTCATTGACTTACGTGTAGGAGTATCTGTATAACAAGCACATGCCTATTGCCTCTTGAAAGTATTCTGAATAAAGATAAGCATATGTTTACACAGACTTCGGCGTATAAACTCTCCAGGACAAGGAGTCTGCCTGTACTTTTGTTTTTTTAAAGAAAAGTACACATCTATACAAGCAACCATAATTTTAGATTACTACTGTTGATGGCCAGTTGACAGTTACTTCATTAACTTCATGTGCAAGAGATTATTACCAGGTACTCAGACCTTTTTGAGCAGTGAGACATCTGAAATACTGTGCACTGGGCCTATTTCTTACATCCACAGCAGGGGTGTAAATATTCACAGTCATTTGAGCATCACTTAAGCAACAGCAATAAAGACCCTGAGCATTTTGTGAGAATTAATGACTGCTGACAGTGTTAACAGCCTGAGGTGGAACTTTGGGCCATTAACCCCAACTGGCCATTAAACTTCAAGAGAGGTCCAAGGCTGAGGTCATTATGACAGTTACAAATTCTAGGGGGGAAGGTACTTATATACACTGATTGAACAGTATTTAATCTGTACTTTCGTAGTTCAAAGCTACAGATCAGGTAAAGAAACTACAGATCTCTAGATACCGGTGAAAACCAACAACCCTTCTTCATCTCAATGGAAAACACTGAAAATGTCAACATGTCAGAAAATTCACAGCTGGGCTGAAAACGTGTTCAGCATTTGTAAAACATTCACAAAATCAGGGAGGTACTTCTAAAATTTCCATTAAATAAACCCTTGAGAATCAATCCAGACTTCTCCCTTAGAGTCACACTCTTGTGTGTATAAGCCCAGACACAAGGCAGGAGAAGGAATGTGAGGTGTGCATAGACACCAAAAGGGGTGAAATTCACCCAGATCCAGGGTCTAGCTCTTCTTGAAGTCCCAGATGTATCTTGATGGTACTGAATGCACAGGCCATCTGCCAGCTTCTAGACCAATATGTAGTTTACACACCATGCTCTTCTGGCAGTGCACGGCTCTGCCACACACACGAGAGACAGGATGAGAACTCAGTGCTGACAAGGGGCAGCACTCACACCAGCACAGGAGCTGCCTGACACATGCGATGTTGTGGGTCAGAAGAGACCTGAGAGGAACGAAGCACCCAGAGCACAGACCTCAGGTCTCAAGCACCCATTTGAAAAAGGACACATAGCTAAGGACATCCAGACGCTCCTTACACAAATGAATGAGTTAAGAGCAGTGTAAATGCCTTGATTTGTAAGTATTGAAGGGTGCTGCTTCACATGTCAATGGAGCTGCCATAATGGCATCCCTAACTCCCCACTTACGTACTCTCTAACTCCTGATTTTGTGGTCCTGCACTTTTTAGATGCCCTTATAAGACCATTCCGCTCACTAAACTGACAGAAACCTGAAGGGTGGGGGGTACTGTCTCTTTCCTGGTCTGTTTATTTGGGAATCCACAGGCGAGCACACCCTGCAACCAGTAAACAGGGATGGAGAGACACCAACTATTTAGAACAGCTCACCCTAAGTGATACACGATTTCACGCAGCCAGAAAGAAATATTATTTGAAAAGTGATTTGAAAAGCTTATCAAACAGGGCAGAAAATCCCATGGATAAATCTGTCTCATGAAAGACAATGGCAAAATTCCCACCAGTTTCTCTGGAGAAGGAGGTCACAGACGTTCTTTGCCGCATCTTGAGCAAGACTTCCTGCTAATTTCTGGGGGAGAACTGAATAGTACTAGAAAGCTTTAGAAAGACAAACAAAAATTTTAAAAAAGAGCTAAGTAAACATATTACTCTCAGTTATTTGGAACAATTAAAATGTAGCGACAAGTAGCATTTCAGACACACACATACCCACTAAAGAGAAAAACTGCTCACAATATATCTGATTTCCCAGCTGTTTTAGCCATACCAGTATTAGAAACCAGGCATGAGGTAGATTGTTGGCAAGGAGCCACAGCATTTCTGGATTGCACATATGTTAGATGTGCCTGGCATTTACTACAGCAGTGCGAAAGCACCTCTGCAGTCAAGGGTCAGTGAGTATTTCTATTATAAACAAAGAAGTCAAGGCTCTAATAGCCTGACTGTTTCAGAAGTCTAAGAAAAAAAATGCAAAAAACCAGATGTGTAGAGAAAAGCTTGACAAAGAAGGCAATCAGACAATTTTAGTTCAGAGATCTTCCAACCTCAATTTTTTCAGAGCCTGGGAAAAAAACAATAGCCTGTAATATTGTTTTTAAAGCTTTTAGTTTGCTGGCAGTTCTGGAGGTAGCACACATTTTTTTCATCTACATGTCTGACTCACAAAAAGTTGTGGCATCCTTGTGCTCTCTGCCCTCGGTTCTCGTCTTATACAGAAATCACAAAGCACAGCCTCACATTTAGAGCAAGAGGTTATGGGTCATGCTTTCTGTAAAGGACTGGGAAAGGTTAATGCACCTGCCAGACACATCCTGATAGACAAACTTTATTTTGGCTTCACAGGTCAGCAAGCTACCTCCCTATCAACCACATGTTAAACTGAGATTCTGCAATGCCCACACAGCCATGGGTAAATGGATATTTGTGTCCTGGGTTGCTTCTAATGAAACCAGCATGCTCTGAGTGAGCCACTGTGGCACCAGGCCCATGCCAGCACGTCAGACCCTGTGCCAGAGTCTCCTCCTAGCTGGAGCTCTGTGTGTTTGGTGGCCTCCAATGCGTGCTGTGCCAAATCTTGTTAGGAGCGGGGCTTGCAAAGCACAACTAGTTGTTCATGATAAAAGAACGATTATTGGTACATGCCACTTGCACCAGAGGCAACAGGTAACTGAGTTTATGCCTGTGCCTTGGTTGCAGTGAGAGCAATCTGTTCTTTCCATCTAAAAACTGAACAGGGAAGAACCTAACAGTGTTCTTTGGCCAGACATGACTGTGGTGGTGACTTTGAAACTGCTGTGACAGCTGCCTGTTTGAAGGAATAAAACAGGATTTTATCATTTATATTCCTTCTTTCCCACAAAGCATTAACCCAGATTGTTACTAGGAATAGAAACAATACCACTGCTCTACTAATGGGCTCTTGTAGATCCAGTATCATGCCACCCAAAAAGCCATGCTTTCTGGGATATTTATGAACAGATCTAAAGTACTACTGGCACATCCACTGTAGATGGGAATTCATATTTTAAAGAATGAACCAAATACTGAGGCATTCACTTTTTCAAGGAAAGACAGGAGCCAAACAGTTGCTGTGTAGCCTCTTCTGTTAGCAAGAGTATCCACCAGTTTCACCTGAGTTAAGGGGCATTGCCTTCAGAAGGGCAGGTTTTTAGAACATGTCACATAGGTGTACTAAGCAAGAACCATTAGCACACCCTTAAATTCTAGCTGAGACAGTGCAAACACCTGCTCTCTGAGGACATGTCAGGGCCAGAAGAGAAGGAATGAATTCAAAAGTTCCCCATCTGCCCTCAACATGAAGAAAAGCTATAGATAATGGCCTGTGGTTTGCAGTTACCTACTCCTAGTTCTCTACAATCAGGGGAATGCCACATATGCCACAAGCTGAGTGCAAGATGAAGCAATTAAAGCAGATACTTAAAAGCAGCCTAAGTACACTTTGCTTGGAGCCATCCATTACAACAGGCAATATATCAGACACCCTTCATTATCAGGAATCTGTCCTGCAGGTACTGGAATTTCTCCCGCTTGCTTTATATTGGGTAAGAAGGTGAATTTTTCCCTATAGTCCCATACAAAGGATCTTACACCAGTTCCCACTGAGACTCATAAGCATACGCTGAAAGACCAGGATCTGAACTTTGGGTAAGATTTATGGGTATGTTCAGGCACTCTAGCTAAGTGTAATGGTTAGTGACCTCATGTAGATAACTAACTACTGCTTACAGCAGCTCTCCCACTCCTATTGGCTGGTATCAACATGTGGCTACCTTTTGTTTGGAAAATATTTTCAATACCATGTTACTGCATATCATATGCATAAC
This sequence comes from Melanocharis versteri, assembly GCA_013397845.1. Classification (NCBI taxonomy): domain Eukaryota; kingdom Metazoa; phylum Chordata; class Aves; order Passeriformes; family Melanocharitidae; genus Melanocharis; species Melanocharis versteri. Next base: position 510,102 of record VZTG01010150.1, read on the forward strand.
ATTGTAAGAAGCCACTAATGTGGCCAGGGATATTTACGTTTGCTTTACTTTGACCTTCCCTCATTGCTTCTGATGCAGCACTCACCTTCATTTTATGTTGGAGTCTCTGGACCAAAATCAGGTGTCAGAGTCTGAGGCTGTGACAATCTCTTTGGAGAGTCAGTTTGATTTTCTTCTCTGTGTCCTCTCTGTGGTGTAATAAATTTAAAGATTCCGTATCTAGATCAGAGGAAACACTACTATTCCAGGACTAAAGCTGGGAAGGTTCCAGACATTGAGTGATCTGTAGTTTGGGGGCTTTTTCAGTAGATTCTTCAAGGAGAACAAGTATTTGCCATGAAAATGCTACTCCTTACCCCCTTTTGTGTGTTTTGTCTCTGAGGAGATTTATATTCATGCACTATAAAATGTCTGTAATTAACAACTGTAAATTTCACCATTATCTTCCATAATTTCAAGATCCTGCTCAGTCTATTTCCTACTGAACACTCTTTGGTTGCCCTTTCCTGTTTTAGCTGTGTGCTGCTGGAAGTACAGGAAGGTCTCATGCGAGGTCCAAGCTGGCACCTTTAGGAGAACTTTGGATTGAAAGAAATTGAAGTGCTTTTAATTTCCTCTCTTCCTTGGTTTCAATAATTATTCTTTCCGTGACAGTTCCCATCCTCAAATCTGGGTTATCTAAGTTCTTTGGATGTGACTCTAGTCCTTAATATCCCTTCCACAACGAAGCATGGGTGGGAGTGTGTGTGTTCCTCTAATTAAGGAAGACTTCCCTGTGAGAGCACCACGGAGTGCACACACACGCAACACTTTACACACACACACTCCCCCACTTCAGGAGCACATCCTTCAGGGATCAGCTTCAGCAATGCAGAGTGAAAGTTTCTCTGCTTTGGAGATGAAAGTAAAAGTTCATGCGTGGTGCCCAGGCTGTGCACTGCTGATTGTTGCTTAGCAATGAAATGTGCAGCACACGGTGATGGTGCGAAGATACCAGAGCATTTTTTTGAAAGGGAAAAAGGAAAGGGATAAAAAGGTCACACTAATAATCATGAGAGAAATGGGGACATTATCAGATGCAGCAGATAGAGAGGAGGTCATACTCCCTAGCCTGTCTGTGAAATATTCTTTCCTCATTTACTTCCAACTCTGAAGGACAAAAGCAGAGGCAAATTCAAAGTGTTTTGTTCCCACTCCTGCCTTACTGTTAGCAACCTCATTCCGTTTTAGCAACTGGAATAGGATCTTCTTTGTGTTTCTTTCAATGTGGTCTTGCTCTTGGGTTAAAGTAAAAAAGGCAAAGAATCTGCCACATTACACTGAAATAATGGCTTTAGAAAGAAAAACATTTACTAGTGTAGATGAAAACACAAATACTATTTTCAGGCTAGAGCAAGACATCCCATTAATAATGTTCTAGCAAAGATCCCAGAGGCAGCTAAATAAAACAGGAAGGCCAGGCTGAGCTAGGCAAGCAGCTTATGATCACAGTTATACTCCAGCCCCGGTGGAAAAAAAAATTAAAGAAAGAGAACTGACATCCTTCACAAAGCAGAGTATGGAAGAAATGTGACTTGTGGCCTTTTGTTAATACAGTATCAACTTTAATTGAACCTTCAGGCTTTGACTCAAGTCAATATATCTGGAGCTTCCTCGAACAATAAATCTTGATGTTAACCACAGTAGAGGTCAATCTCTGTCTAATATATGCTTTGCAATGCATTTAAAGTGGAACTATAGTATGTAGATGGTGAATTATTCATACACACAAACTGTTAATGAATAAGTCAATATACAGATAAGATTTGGGGCCCTTAATATTACCAAGAGGAATTAGTTCTGCCAGAGCACAGGTTCCCAAAGATAGTCTGAACGCATGACGCACCTACGCACTCATTCTATTTGTTTTTACCTCATTTATTTTTACCTCATCTGAGTCCATTTTTAGACTGAAAATTTGCATTCTGAGGCTTGGAACCTGGGAACATGCCTCTCCCATGTTGCACACAGCCTCTGGGGAGAGACTGAGACCTACCCATCACTTGAAGGAAGCTGTGGTTTCCAGAGCTGCCCTGCATGGGGTAAAAGTGTGCTCCTGACACCTGACAAGGCTCCACCTCCCTGAACCTCCCCACACTTCTCTTTGTCTGTGTGGCAATGTCAGCAAACTTGGGTGGTTCTTGCATTCCTCCACCACCCCAGGCAGGCTGGATGAAGGACTGGAGCTGAAGCTCCAAATTCTTTCCTCCTGCCTACCAGCTGTGGGAGGGAAGAAGGCAGACCCCAAGGACCACAGGCACTGCAGCCACCAGAGACAAGCCCCATTTCATATCCTGGAGCTTATCTAGGCCTACTGGACTCACAGTTCAAAGATGCTCCATCAATCATGGTACCAATGGGCATGGCCGCTTGGCTCAGCAGGTCTGAGAGTGGGAGAGAGGTTACAGCCTGCCTCAAACAGGAGACAGGGCTATGTGAAGGTGGGCACAGCTGGGTCTCCCATGAATGAGTTGGCATTTTATGATGTAGCCTGGTGTCACAGCATAGCAAACCATTAGCCTCAAAATTAAAGATCATGTAAAAAAGCATGGCTGCAATTAAAACTTTTGAAAGCAAAGAAAGGCACCTCCAATTCCTCTGTGATACACAGGCAGTCCAGTCAATCCCTGCTCATACACACTGCTAGAGAATATTACAGAGTAATCTTTGAGACATCCTCATGAAAAGAAAGGGCACTGAAGCCATTTTATGAAAACTGAAGTTGTAATGTTTAACCTATGGTGCAGGAAAAGAAAAAGTAAGGAAGCCCAGTAAGATACAACTTTAGGCAACACGTTACCTGAGAAATCCAGTCACAGTTTGTGAGTACAGAAGACATGGGCAAGCCTGTGGCTCTTGGCTGCAAGAAGAGGTGTGTTAGAATACATGCAACAAGAATGAGGGTTCTGCTTTAAATGAGATATGTCTTTTTTCATTCCTCAGCAAGCATATATCTTTTCCAATAACATTCAAGTAAGTTAGTAAGTACACCAGTAAGAGAATGTGGCAGTGTTTGCCAAGTGTCATTCAGGTGTGAGAAAGATTTAACCATTTAGCGCAGCTCCCCTGTCCCATTCAATCATTGGGCTTGCTTGTTACAGCTGACAGATTCTGAATAAATGTCTTGACAGAAGGATCCCCACTGGTACTGCTGCCAAGTCAGTGAGAGTGCCTTATCAAAGGAGAAAAACAATTAGGGATGCAAACTTCATTTCTCAGACAGCAAGAACTTACTGTGGTGAATAACAGCTGCAAAACTGCACTTGGGCCTTTGCTAGATTTAAACAATCTATAGTAATTTCACTCAAATACAAGTATATTATTTTTGTAATGTAATCTGATTTTCCTATGATGCAATCTAAACCACTATCTCTGTGATAAGTGCAGAGATCAAACAGAGGAGGAATCACCACTTTGATGTCCTGGAAAAAGTATTTTTTCAAATCCTAGCACTCCTCTTTGGTGTGTTGGGCCACTGAAGTGGCAGCAGTGGGTGGCCGACAGCTTCCTGCAAGTGCCTGTGTGTAGTCCTTGGGTCATGGAAATTATTTCAGCTTTCAAACAGAGGAGATTTGCCCCTCTTCTCTTCCCTCTCCAATATGTTTCTGTCAAAAGCTCCCACCACCTCCAGCTTGAAGGATTTGCCCGGATACTTGCAAGGATCATTTCTGTAGTTTTATGTTCATGACAGCATCTTATTTCTTTCTGTGTAAAAACCACATTATCACAGTTGTCTAGAAGAGTAAACTATGTAGAAAGAGTTGGAAAATGTCGATAAAATAAAAATCTGGGTTTACTCCCTGTTCTTCTCCCTTCATCTGAATTCTAGACTCAGATTTTATATTCTGATTTAACCATTGTTAACCTTGTTGCCAAGGGACAAAAACATTGTCATTGTCAGCTGTGTATCAGCAACCAGACTTCTCTGTGGTGCCCAGTGACAGGACCCAAGGGACTGGCCTGAAGTTGCATCAGGGGAGGTTTAGGTTGGATATCAGGAAAAGGTTCTTCACACAGAGGGTGGTTGGGCACTGGAACAGGCTCCCCAGGGAAGTGGTCACAGCACCAGCCTGACAGAGTGCAAGAAGCATTTGGACAACATTCTCAGGAACAGGGTGTGACTCTTGGGGATGGTGCTGTGCTGAACCAGGAGTTGGACTCAATGATCCTTGTGAGTCCCTTCCATCTCAGCTTACTCTGTGATTCCGCAAATGTGACTTCTTGATATATGTAGCTACAGTGAAGAGCAACACAACTTTTCAAGCAATTCAACACATTCAATATTTGAACTTCTCATTTCAAAAATTTACTATTCTTTATTCTGTGTTAGAGAAGAGGATGAGCATTGTGTTGCTATGAGTTGTGACACAACACAGACCACCTTCCATACCACTTACACACCAACTGCCCTACTCAGTATCCCTAAAACTAAATGATTGTCAGTGACAGCTTCCCACTTCCTAATTTTTCACTATCATCTTCAACAATACTGATAGTTCTATGGAAGAAAAAAATCTCCATTCACATTCCTTTTCTTATTCCCTAAAAATACTTTTATCAATAATTCTTGACAAAGCAGTCATTATCAGCAGTCTAGTGTCTTTTCTCAACCTATTTAGAGCTAACAAGATTTGCCACAGCTTGTTAATGCTCTCACTAGCCAGCCATTATCCAGACTGACCACCAACTTCATGGTTAATATTGTTACTGAAATGTGGAACTTGAACTTTTAGCCATTTGACTTTAAGATTGGTGTATTTGCTAAACTCATAACTAATAGGGTAAAATGAGAGGGACAGGAAGTGTTTGCTGTTTCAGGCATGAAGCAGATGTTTAAAAGCTTCATGCATTTATGGGAATACTGGAGCACAGGTCTGCAAAAGATCACACAGATAATTGAACCATGTTCCTAGCAATCAAGGACAATGTGGAATAATTGTTTAGTCCATAGAACAATGTATAGGACTATAGAAAGCTTCTAGTCCTTCTAGATCTGCTGTTCCTGGAACATCTGTCTCACAAAGCCCAGAGGCAACAAATTATTTCTCAGCACTCTGTGTCAAAATAAAACTCTGTAATCAAAATAAAGACTAAAAGACCAGAGGTATACAAATGCACCAAAGATAAATACAAGGGAAGATCACTGATAGAAATATCCAAAGGCCCAAATGGAAGCCCCTAATAATGCTATGGAGTAGATTGGAGACAATGAATAGAAGAATGTGCAAAACATAAGCAAGACAAATTGCTTGGTATTACAACCAAGTTGGTAATTTTTTTTCTGAATGCTCTAAACCTAATGACAACTCCGTGTCAAAATTCTGTCTCAATGGCTTTCAGGAGTAAACTATAAGCGGATTTTCCTTTGAAGTTTCGGAACACAAGTTTAGTAATCTTGAGGGATTTGGAAAGTCACTCCTCATTAGAATTATATAAATTATATAAATACCCTTTGGAAGGCTTTGAAAAGATCTACATTGAAAATCCTCAACTCCCTCTTTAATCAATATGCCCAAGCAAATCATGTACCCTCACAGCCTGACCTCTGCATCTCTCCTTGGGTTGAGTTAGGGTCTGGCAGACAAGGGTAACACTGTCTCTAATGGAGGGATGCTTCATCTTCTGGGTGAAGTAGCATGCTGACCCTCTACTTTTATCTCTTGGTTTATTTGTGCGTGCTTATCCACATGTGAATATGGTTATGCATATAATGTCCACTGGACCAATTAGAGCAAGGGTCATCTTGAGGAGTGCAAAAGCATTTGAACTTAAGTTCAAATACAGTAGTTGGGATATAATGAAATTTGTTAGTTATTGAAAATTGTTGGTGTGCAATGGCTTTACTCTGGCCTCCTGGTATGTGAAATGACCTGATGCTTCCCCAGGCTAGATCCTGTGGGTGAGGGTTGTGGATCCCTGGGAAGTAGCTTTGCCTTCGTCAGTCTGACCTGCTCGGAGTCAGTAGAGGTCTGAAAATTACTAATGTCTCCTTCTTCAACTCACTCTGCAAAAATAGATATGCCAGCTGGGTCTTTCAGGGAAAATTAATTTTCTCCCAAAGCTAGCTGCAATATTGTGTCAATGGGTTTGCAGAGCTATGCTTCCAGATGCAAGTGATGCTGCAAACCTGTGTCTGCGTGCTAGGGACAACCTGGGGTTTTGAAAGGACACTGTAAACTCCCAATCCCAGAGTTTGTTTCTCTGAGAAATGAGTAGGAGGTCAGTGTTCTGACACCCCAGGCACCCATGGCACATTAGAGCCCGCTGGTGCCCTCCTCCATGTCCCTTGCACTTTATGCGGCAATTTCTGCTGATCACTGCCCCTGGGTGAGCCGACAGAGCTCAGGCTGTTTGCTCTCAGCTGGAAACAATGGCTGAAGAAAACGGTGAAGATTTTTCTAGGCATTGCAGACAGGCTCTTACTCTGCTCGTGCATTTTATTTGACTGTGTCACGCAGCCCCTCATAGCATTCCCACCTCTCCCATTGCAGAGAAGATTTCGTTTCCTGGCTGCCTGTGCCGAGCTGCCTGCTGACAGACACAGGTCAGTGGGTGAGATAACTAGCTACCCCTTGCTGAGACAGAGGCAAAGAGAAAGACCTGATGAGCTATACATATGTATCTACATGCCAGGCATATTATGCCACTCAGTAGGTTTCCTACTCTAGCCTCTGAACCTCTCTTTTCCATTTTCCTGGCATCTGCCCCTGCTGTTTCCATAGATCTTGCCCAGAGGTTTGCTGTATAAATGTTCTCACAAATGAGTTGTTAAAATTATATAATTGCTAATCGAATATTACAAAGCTGCTTTGTTATAGAAATGTCTTCTTCTTCTTGACCAGAAGACCCTTGGACTCCCACATTTCTGAAAAAGGATGCACTTTCTCTTTTTGCTTCTCTCCACATTCCTCCTTTAATCTAATTCCTCCCAATAACTACAATTTTACTTTTCATAATTTGCTCGTGTCCTGAACTTTCCTTCCTTGGATGAGTGGTAACCGTAACAGCATTTCTGCCCTCCTCAGAGAGCAGGTACCAGTCCAGTTTTGCTGGCCTCACAGGTTCAATTTTTCCTGCTTCCAGAGCAGTAACGCAAACAGTCTCCTTTTCCTACCACAATCCTCATTATTATCTATACTACAGAAATGTTCAGCCTATGATGGGATTAATTACCTTCCAAGCTGAAAACAGGATCCCTTAACATAAAATACCTCCACATATAAAATACCAAACACAGTTAGTTGTTGTAGTGACTGGGAGACCCCTAGGAGTTTGTGCCCAGCTTCTGAAGAGTTTGCAAAAGGGGATTAGAAAAGCTAAACTCTACGTAGAGTAGAAGGGGCTGTATATGAGCAACGTCTACAGAGGTTCACACATCTAGTCAGTCTGCACCTCTAAAGAGTTGAGAACCACTACAGGAGACAAAAGGAAAACCATGACATGCAAAAGATGCCTGTTCATATACTTTTTCCATATCTCCAGTGTCAAGGATTAATTTCCAATCATAGTCCATCCAGGCTTTAACAATGAAAATTAACTATTCACTGCCATCTCACAGATTTCCACCTAGGATTTAACTCTATTTTAAATATGACTGCAAAGACTGAAGCAGAGAATCTGCAGAGCAATCCTGCAGCCACCATCCTCAGATATCACTCAAGACACCAACTCAGTCAATACACAGTTAACTCATCTTTGGGCAAAGCCTACACTGAACACTTCTGTTGATTATTTACTAACGAAACCTTCCTGAGGTGGCAAACTATTTCTGAAGACAGTTACCTGCAAATAACCAACTGCTGAGTGCATTAACAGTGATCAACAAGCAGCTGCTGAACTGTTCTGTTCTTCAGGCTGAAGAGAACTCTTGAAACTCTGCAGTTATTCGCCATATGATTACTCTGGATCTTGAAAGAAAGGTTCCACCTCTAATATAAGAACAGTGAGCTTAGTATAACAATAAAGTTATTAATTCTTTGGGGGATTTTTGTTGTGGTTGCTGTTGTTACTTTCACTGTAATAAGTCATGTGTAAATACCTTTGGTATTATAAACCAAAAACTGGAAATCAGATATCTAGTTTAGAGGATAAGAAGAACCTGAAATAACCCTGACAACACAGGTGATGCAGAATCATCTCCTTCATCCTCAGAACAGACTGCCCACAAAGTGCTTCTGGAGTTGGGGGCCTCCAGATTCTTCAAACTTTCTGGGTACCCAAAACATTTCAGCAGTAAAATGTCCACTGTTGCCTTGATTAAGAGGAAGACTATATATTTCCTAACAGATACATGGCTAGAACTAGTTTTTTTATAGGCCTTGTGGTTTTGTATAGCACTTTGCTTGACTAAAAGTAGCTCAACCTGTTAATATCATCTGCTTAGAAGCTTACATGTTAAACTCTTGGATATTGTGTGTTATTTTCAAGACAAATTAAACAGCTATTCAGAGAATATTCAGAAATATAAGCTTCAATGTCAAATGAAAAATTATTTATTAAAGAGTAAAAGATGGACATTATAATGAGATTTCTATATTGCATAGCTAACTAGCTGAAGGAGAGTTGATCCTGTTTGTAATGGAAAAATTAAATCCTGGGCTGGAGGGAATTTTATGCATGAACAAAGCATGGAAGGAAAAAAAGGTACACTGCTAAAATTCACTGAGGCATTCTTTACAGAAAAGGTCCAGAGTGGAGTGTCATATAGAGACTGTGTAACCTTGAAGACTTAAGTAATAGAGAATTTAAGGTCATGCCTGTAAAGATATTCTATTACAGAAAAAGTTTCTGTTAAAAGCTGGGATCACCCCTATTAGAAATAAGAGAAAAGAGGATAACTTGGATATATTAGGTGAGTGCATGGTGACTGTGAAGTTCCAATATATTATGGCAATAAAAATACCCCAGAGGAATCTGAGGATATACCAGTATTTCCAGCAGGGTCAAGCTCCAGTACGGAAAATTCATCCTGGTGGACTTACCAGTGCCAGACCTTTTTTCCGCAGACACAGGGCTGACCTAGGATTAAATGGGTATACACTTAACCTGAACAACTTCATGCAGAAAATAAAAGGCTTCTAATGGTGAGAGGTCTGGATTTCTGGTATCACCTCTGAGTGAAAGAACTGGAAATAATAAACACTTCAGTTATTTTTAAGATGCAATGATCAGTTCTACAGCAGGATTATTCAGAGCTCTGTAAGGCCAGTGTTAACAGGTGATTAGGCTCAATGCCAAACGTTCATCTGTATTCTCTACCCCTTGGTCTATACATCACCGTACATACTTACAATTGCTGCCTTCTTCTGCTTTCAGTACTGTTGCACATGGAGCACTCTGCAGAAGTAATTCTGCCCTCAAATTCAGGGCTGAGATTGTTTCATCAGCTCTCATTTTCCGCAACACCTGTGTTCCACCAGAGATATGAGGACACTGAGAAAAAGATTCATCAGAGCCACAAAAAAAAATTATTGTTGGTAGGACTGGATCAGGAGTATGGAACTCACTTAATGCATAGCCTCTGATATTAGCTCAGTTTGTCAGAGCATGGTGTCAATAACACCAAGGTTGTGGGTTTGATCCCTGTGCGGGCCGTTCACTTAAGAGTTGGACTTGATGATTCTTGTGGGTCCCTTCCAGCTCAGAATATTCTGTGATTCTGTGATCTCTATTAGTGTTTAGCACGGATCAGTAACACATCCATGAAGCGAATCTCCTGGTTGCACCAATTTAGAAGTGTTTGACTATGTGCAGAGCTATACAAGCTTGAACTGGATTCATTTCAGATAAAACTAAACCAGAGGATGCAATCTAGAAGTACACGGATCCTCTCCCATCATAGCTGCTGTTGAGTCCTTGAGATCAGAAGAGCCTGGTACAAACTAATCTGCAGCAAATCTCCAAAACGTGAAGAATGGGGCTGGGCTGCTGGATCCACAGCACCAACTGATTTGCTCTATAGATCTATTCCTGTTGCACCACAGTATTGCTTATGTAGATGAACCTGCTTATTCTTATCAGGTAGAAATTACTATGTCCCTCAGAACACAAAATCTATGTAAAACTGATTTTTTTTTTTTAGTCCTTTCTTAGTAGTTCTTTACTATGCCTACTACAAATTTCCTGCAAAGTGTTATCAAAGTATTTACTATCAAGTCTATTGAAAATTGTTCTTTTTCATTTTATTTTGTAGGAATAATTTAGATAAGAAAGCCTGATGGGGCATGCAAATAGGGATTCCATGGGAACAGACTTTTCTCAAATGCATTTCAAAACCCTCCTCTGGAAACCTCAATAGGCGAAGCTCAGATCAGTTTGCAGTCTTACCAGAGTTCATGTTCACAGATCTGATCTAAAAAAGATCAGATTTAGATCTAAAAAAGCTCTTATCGGATAATGTCATCTGATTTCTGCGCTGTCCTATTTCTGCTTCTAATCATCTTCCTTTTGGAACTGAAAAGTCAAGAACTAAACAAAACAACAACAACAAGAAAACAACAACAACTAAAAAGACCATTTTGTTTTATACCCTGTTGGCTTTGGAAATTCAGAGGTATTCTCTCCAGCATCCCTGTATCAGACAGTTTCTGACTTCAGGCTCTGATCTTCCAGTTGATAGGGTCTAAAATTAGGGTGAATTCTATAATGCTCAAAATGGGCAAACATATTTACCCTGGATCATTTTTTATTTCTGCCTGATGCTGTAGAATCTCCAGGAGATGACTGCACAGTACGCATTGCTGAATTATGCAGATAACACATGAATTTAGGGTAGGAGCTGCCTTAAGCAAACACTCTCTTGCTATTGTGAATTTAATATTACAACTATTTTAGCGCTTTTCTGTCTTTCATCTGCTTACTTTAAAAGCAGCAGTATTTGTTTGCACTGACATTGTAATACCCTCATAATCTTAAACCATAATGCCAATAAACCACCACTGACAGTGTAATGATTCACATTACCATATCATTATACATGTAAAAGTCAGTCCCACATACTTCCTACAACATCAGTATTGGTGAGGCAGCCATTAAGATGTCAGTGGTAGAGGAGAGAATCACCATTACAAGCTTAGTCAAGATAATAAAACATTGCTAAAGGTAGCTACAGGGCCATGCTCAGCAGCTGTTTTCAAATATAAACCTCACAGCAGTTTAAAAATAAATTTTAAATTAGTCAAATGCTTGAATCCACATTAAGAACTGATGTTTGTGACTCCAAAAAGAAAAAAGTCCTATTTAAGACTGTCAGAGGTTGGAGATTTCGTTAATGTCTATTGTGAAAAGGCACATTTAAAAAAAAAATCAGTACATTTTAAATGAATGAAAAGTTGAGGGACAAGAATTTTACTCAATTCAACTGTAAATGTCTTACCCTTTTTTGACAGCAATGGAAAAGCTGTGCTTAAAGTGAGAATGCACCCAGGTTGTATATAAGTTACTGTAGCTGAATCCAATGGTGAAATATTTACACATAAGGAATTATATTCTAGAGCATACAGAATGTATTCAGGCCTTTTGTGGCCATTAGTATAATTCAAAGTCACATCAGATTAATCTTTTGCATGAATTTTCTTAAAGCAATGTAACACCAAGCAGACCAATGATAAGCAATTAATAAAGAAAAGGCAAAAAGAAGATGTTACTTTAATTTGGAAAGTATAAAGGATGGAGACTGGCAGGCTCAAATGGGAGTAAGTAAATAGAAAGCACACGGCAACAGAAATACACTAAAACAAGAGCATTTACTTCAACAGCATCTTACATCCATGGACATTGCATTCATGAACATGCTTATATTATGTTATACAAACATAATCATATTGCTACATTTCTTTTTGTCTTGTACATAAAAATGAGAGGTGACTCTTCTTAAGTGAATTTTAACAATCATAAAATTCAGATAACACAAAAGAAAACTTTGTTTCCTCTCTGTGTCTTAACTAGTCTTCAGGAGTAGACCATGGAGCTCTCATATTTATTGCTCAGCCTGTATTGAAACAGGAAGTACCCTGATTTCACTTGCATTTTTTAGACGGGTTAGTACTTGACAGGGCAAAGAAGTTCTTGAAATTGGCCTTTCATCTGACAGCATGCAATAAAGCCAGCGTGCAATCTAGCCAGGTGCTAGATTTTGGAGAAGGTGTTTATAAGTCATCCTTACCCTGCCAGCTCTGGGGCAGCACAGTATCTTCCTGTCTGTGAAGTCTGAGGATGATGAAGGTTTCTATAGGTCAGCAGTGGGCTTAGCTGACATGAGATAATTGAGGATGTTGGAAGAAAAATCAGTGTAGCTGAATAAAGCTATAGCAACAATAGAGAGCACCAAGTTCATCTGTACTTCTGTTGCTGGCACTCGTTCTGTAATGGTAAAGGGTCTCCTTCCCTCCCCAGACGTCTTCCTAGCTATTTTTTTAACTAGGCAGGATTTTATCAGCTTTTCCACTCTTTAAACATTGTCAGTAAGTGCTAGCCAGACTTCACAGTTAATTGTATTCTAATCTACCCAATTAGTCCCCTATTCCCACAAAGACTTACACATGTGGTTAATTTAAAGTTTCACACAAGTGTGAAACTCTTCTGTGCCTGAGTCTGCCTGCTTCTAATGAGTGAAAAACCAAATGCTTTTCTTTCTGAAATCCCTCCTCAAGAGCCACAGCTTTCTCTTGGCCTTTCATCATTAATCTCAGCTCTACTGTTATGCACTATCTCACCCATGCCTGATCATTAAACCTAATAAAGCAAAGTGAAAAACAAATCCAAAAAAAAAGCCAAAGGGAATCAAATTACCTGATGGTCATGCTTTGTAAATAATGAGTCTTTCATGAAACAAATTACCTTTCTTTTGCTTTCTGTTGTTTCCTTTCCTCTTTCACCCCCTGTGACCCTTCTTTGCCAATGTAATTCATTGTGTTGTCTGTTTTGTAAGCATCCTAGGGCAGGGACCTTGTAATCTCTGCAGTCTGCACACCACCATGCACCTCAGAGGAGTGTGTTAATATTAATCAACACACATTCACATTCGAGGAAATCAAAAGCCCTAATTTTATGAATCAATAACACTGTCTCACTGGGTATGAAACAGTAGTAATCCATGGCCACGAAATTTAATCCTTTCAAAAAGTGGTTTCAAATGGAACTTTCATGAACAGTATGAAAAATACATGCAAACAAACAAAGATACAGACGTCTAGTAAAGCACTGGTGTGCTGTCTTAGCAGTGTTTATCGACTTTCACCCACAAAAAAAAATTCCATCAACAGCTGGCCCTCAACCTGCTCCCAATGATGTTAAACTCTGTTTGGAAAAGTTTTCCTAAATGACCTTTCCAAACTTTTGGATACTCTTAGTCTATCATTTCTTCCCTTCTCTGCCATTCCCTTAGTGGTGTGAAAATATTACAAAAATGTTAAGAAAAAAAATTATAGAAATTAGAAAACAAGAGATTTATGATACTTCTGTGCAACCTCAGTTTATCTTTCTTCCTGCACATGTCTCATGCTGCAAGATGTGATTGCAAGACCTTGCTCTGATTTTTTCCAACTCCTGGAAGCCAAGAGGAGGGGTTTTACAGATCAGTCAACCAGTGAGTGCAGACAAGGTGTTGAAGCTGATGGTAAGGATCATACCTGCATCACAGGATGTCTAACATGACCAGACTAACAAATGAACTACAACCCTTTCAGGCAAAATGTATATTCTTCCTTGCCTTGATTCACTATTATCCTCTGCACTGCATGGACTCAGGGCCTTCTGGAAAAAAACCCTGCCTCTGACTGTGTAATTGTTAGCATAAGCTGTTAGCAAAGGGTTTGGTGGATTGTTTCTTTTAGAAGCAGAAGAAATTAAAGCCAGAAACAGATATTTGTCTAAGTCTCTCTAATAGAAAAATACCAAGTCTTTTGTCCTATTTCTGTGAATACATGCATGATCAAATATATATTCCAGCCCTCTTTCCACTCTCCAATGTGTTCCCTAAATATCACTGCTAATTTTATACCATAGTCATGTAGTGTTTTATTGGTTGACTCTAACTTGCCTTTTTTTCGTATGGGGGCATTTCTTGCGCTAGGCATAGTGAGGTCCATCCATTCCTGTTCCTGATGCAGCCTTGTAAACTCTTCCTATGTCTTGCTTTCCCCTGGCACTGAGCTGGGACAACCCTGGTTGCAGCCCACAGGAGCTGGAAGTACATGGCATGTCCACTTCAGTTCTCTGCAGGACTTTCCAGCTGTTCCCAAAGTTACTTAGACAGGCACAAGGCAAGCCAGACAGGAAAAGCAGTACCTAAGAGAAAAGGAGAAATTCCCAATGCTCGTGTGCTCAGGCTGATGAAGTGTGTGATGGGAATTTTTAATGCAATTGTGTGCTCCCACTCTTCTTTATGTTAAAGCTGACTGAAGCAGATCTTTCATATTGACCACCAAGTTAGATAAATGTGCAACAGAGCTGCTACGCTCTAGTGTGTCCAGGCAGTAGATGCTGGGAGAGGTTTCACTAGCTACTTAAGCTTACAGAGATAACCATAGAGCACCTGCAAAGCAGTACACAAGAGAAAATTAGAAGGTTTTACACAACATTATTGCCATTTTTTTCTGGTTTTGAACATGTAGCACATAATTAGTCTCCTTTTCTTAGTTTTATCCTTGCAGTGAGCAATCTGTCCTGTTCTTATTTTGTACTGTATTGTTCTCTCAAGCCTCCATTATGGACACTCAGCATTCACCAAAGTCTGCTACAAAAATTTCTGTTGAGAATATTGGGCACTTTAACTAAAAAACACTGGAGTAAACACTGTTTCTAGGTATAAAGCACACATGATTTTTTCACCTGTCTCTCATAAATCCCTTCCCCTGAAACGGTAAACTGTAAAACAGAAAATGCTCTTGAAAGCATGGTACCATATATCAAATTGTTGGCTGTATTTGGTTATTTTATGGAAATTTTAGCTGGGACGAATTTGAGGAAGGAAAGAGATTGTTGCATTTGCTGGACTTCCAGACGTGTGGCAACTTATGGGAATACCTACACAGTAGCTTCATCTGACTAGCCAGAAATCTGGCAGCCCCAGGGTCCACCAAATGAATGACATGCGTGATACACAGATGGTTCGTGTACATACAGTAAATATGATGTGAACTGAAAGTGTCAGAGTAGCGATGCACAGATTTAGTCAATGAAATCCCTCAGACACACAGCAGCCACATTTGAGATCCTCTGGCTCAATGTCTGCCAGATTTGAAGGTAGCATTGAGCTCTGGGGTACAACAGTACTGTCTCCTCTATTTATTCCACAAAGGAACAGATCATTTTTTCTATTTTTTTCTGAATTAATAAGGCTTCAGTAAGGCTTTTCTCACTCCCAGCATAATACAATTAAACATCATGTCATGCTGTAATGGGTCTGCCCCAAGGGAAGTTAAATTTCTTCTTAGCCTCTATGGTAAGCCTCTAAGCTTTGGATTCGTAGCTAAAATAATGTCCAGAACTCACCAATGTTTAGACTATTATTGAGGAGTGCTTGCACAGCACCAAGGCCTTCTCTCTTTCCTGCTCTGCCCTCTCATTACCCTGCAGTGGGTAGGCTGGGGATGGGCAAGAAGTTGGGAAGAGACATGGCTGTGGCAGCCGATCCGAACTGGCCAAAGGGATACTCCATACCATATAATGTCATGCTCAGCAATGGTTTGGAAGAAAAAAGAGGTGGAGGGGCTTTGGCTTCCAAGGCTCATGCTGCTCAGAGGCTGACTGGGCATCAGTCTGCTGGTGGGAAGCGATGAGTGATTATTGCCTTTGCATCACTTGGTTTCGCCTGGGTTTTTTCACTTATNGCTCTGCCCTCTCATTACCCTGCAGTGGGTAGGCTGGGGATGGGCAAGAAGTTGGGAAGAGACATGGCTGTGGCAGCCGATCCGAACTGGCCAAAGGGATACTCCATACCATATAATGTCATGCTCAGCAATGGTTTGGAGGAAAAAAGAGGTGGAGGGGCTTTGGCTTCCAAGGCTCATGCTGCTCAGAGGCTGACTGGGCATCAGTCTGCTGGTGGGAAGCGATGAGTGATTATTGCCTTTGCATCACTTGGTTTCGCCTGGGTTTTTTCACTTATTAAGTGTCTTTATCTTGATCTATGAGTTTTCTTGCTTTTTGTCTTCCTGTTCTCTCCCCTGCCCTACTGGGGGTTTGGAAGAAAAAAGAGGTGGAGGGGCTTTGGCTTCCAAGGCTCATGCTGCTCAGAGGCTGACTGGGCATCAGTCTGCTGGTGGGAAGCGATGAGTGATTATTGCCTTTGCATCACTTGGTTTCGCCTGGGTTTTTTCACTTATTAAGTGTCTTTATCTTGATCTATGAGTTTTCTTGCTTTTTGTCTTCCTGTTCTCTCCCCTGCCCTACTGGGAAAGGAGGATGGGTGAGCAGCTGAGTGGGAGCTTTGCTGCTGGCCAGGGTCAGCCCACAGCGCACACGTGTGTGCACAGGCAGTGTGTTGAGGGGAGCACTGCTTGTGTCAAGAGCCCTGCCTCTCACATTTCAGGTGAGATGAATGTGCAATCATCAGCTCAGGGCTGTACTTGCTTTCACAGCTAGATTGCCTCCTTCTTGCCCCAGCAGCCCTTGTGTTTACTGAAGCACACATTCACCTGGTGAGTTTGGCATCTGTGTGTTCATTGTCCTGTAATATTCAGAGCAGGGCCTTGGGCCCCATCTATTTCCAGGCCCTGCTTCCCCA
Source organism: Melanocharis versteri (assembly GCA_013397845.1). Lineage (NCBI taxonomy): Eukaryota > Metazoa > Chordata > Aves > Passeriformes > Melanocharitidae > Melanocharis > Melanocharis versteri. The sequence continues at coordinate 526,867 of VZTG01010150.1, forward strand.
AACCCTCACGAGCATGTCATTGTCCTGCTAATGTCCACATGCCCTAGCTTACACTTATTCACTGTCTTCCTTGCCCTTCTAGATCTCATGTGCATGTCCTGCTTGTCCAGGTACTTTGTCCCAGGACTGCTCCTCATGAGGGACGTGGTTCCCACCATCCTACCCCATCGTCCTCCTCCTCCCCAGAGCCAAGCATCAGCACTGGGAGCAGAGAAGCAATGCTCCTACTCCCTTTCCTGTGCTCAGGAACGCAACTGAAAGCACATGCTAAATTATTTACCTGTAGGTTTGTGACCCGCCAGCCATCATGATTTTATCACTAGTTTAAAAACCTTAGTTCTTCATGCTGTTGCTTAAAAGTAAATTCCTTGTTTCTGTAGGATAAGCAAGTTTATAGCGCTCTTGAATGAGGGGGGCATTCTCAGCAGGTAACTATGTGAATAGCTCCAGTGCCAGAAGAAGACTGCCTCTAAGGCATGTATTTATTTACTTTTAAAGTTCCCAGGATCTTTAAGCTCACTTGATTTTCTTTGTGATCTGAATCAGGAAGTAAGTTATTATTCAAGATTGTGTCCAGGATCAATCAACATATAGCTTACTAGGAGATTCCTACAGAAACTTTTTATTTAGTAGCACTAAACATACCATCACTTTTTAGAATGAAAATCAGCTTCTATGAAGGCAGCAGGAGTCTTGTCATTGATATCAACAGTATAGCTTTCTGTCTTTTCATATAAAAAAATCACTTACTGTAGAAAGGAACTGAGATGCTGAGGCTTGGTTTGGATCCTGATTGATCTCTAAATCCCTTGTGCAATCACCCAGGCAGCAGAGCTCTACTGAAAGTCCGGGAACGAGGATGAATTCCACTCGCCTCCAAAAGAGAACAAGGAAAAAGCAAATGTTTGGAGGATTTAAAGTCTTTAGGGACCAGAAGAGTTCATTCTTCTTATTTCCCTCAGCTGCTATTGTAAGGTTTCCTTCACTGTGAGGCAGATCCAATCGCCACTGAATGTCACTAGCAAAAGTGCAAGTGACTTGTAAGCCGGAATACACTGGAAGGTTATTGTTGCTATTATTACATGATATAGAGATGAATTTTGAAGAACTTTTTGAAAAAGATGTGTTCCCTCTGGACTGTCACCTAGTCTGAGTAAGTTCCAGCTTTCAGCAAATAACACAGAATGACAGCTTCAGAAGTGTCTTACTAGCTCCCATTTCAAGGGATGTCATTTTTGCCTTCACTATGCCTGTTAATGTGGCCTGACTTCAATGGGCTTTGCACATATCCTTGTGGTGATAAAAGCAGTCCTACCACCAATGAAATACCACAGAGAGAGCTTAGTGACAGCATGTAGGAGAAGTTCACTGTTACTAATTAAACCCACACTTTCAGTGTTGGGGTCTTGCTGCCTCACCAAGTACATCATAGGACTGTCTGGAGAAAGAACTCACAAAGAAAAATACTTAATTGGAATTTGCCAAAAATTCCCCCAGCATACAATTTTTCATAGAATTACTCAAAACTAACAAATTACTGAAGGTTTGAAGGGCATGTGTTCTTGGACAATAGTGCTAGTGCATTGCATGCTGGCAGTAACTGTGTAAGGGCAGCTGTTTTTCACTTTTCCTGCCCCATGTCAGTTCAATGTACATGAAGGAAGAGATATTTGAAGAACATTTTTTAAGTTACTGCTGCTCAGAGACTCCAGAGTAGGAAATTAGCATTGCAAATAGAGATCACACTGCTGGAGATCCTTTCCATCTTGTCTTCCAGCATGATGTTTCCCCACCCTACACACTCACTGTTCATCTCTTCTATTTCACTAATTGGCCTGCCTGAGAGTCACAAATATTCAATTACAGTCTTTGAAACACGCATATTCACAGATTTCTTCATTTGCCCTTGCTAGATGATGTTCTTTTCCTAAGCTAAGTACTCACACACCTTTTACCTTTAGGTCAGTATCTGTGACAGAGAGATCAGGGGTCTTATCACTCAACCTTCTAACTCTTGCATTGCACCGAAAGGAGGTCAGCAATCTTTTTGACAGCAGATTAAGAAGTAAGGAGCTTAAGAGAGTCTCAAAACACAACTTTCAGTGCCCTGCTAGTATGCTTTGAAACAGGTCTCAGTGTATATTTCCAATTATGTATTTTTAAAAATTCAATACACAGAGTGGTCTGTTTGTCCTTTCTTTACACAAACACATTTACCTTCTGCTAATGGGAGTAGCAGAGGCATGAATAACATCTGGGTTGTAGGCACTAGGAACCTTCAGGGTCCTCAGCACTCCCAGCTGTGTTACTCTCCGTTTTAGCACACTGCCAACAAAAACTCAGAGAGTATTTCCACTTCATCCTGCACTTTTGCTTCAGAAGAGTAATGAACCTTCTTTCAGTCAAAGCCAAATATTTTACTGTGGATGCAAATTTTTCGCTAATGAATGAATAGCAGACATACATTTTTCATTTGATAAAGACATACGCTTAACGTTGTCATTTAAAAAATGTATATTCATATAGCCATTTAAAAATAACCAGCACTATTGTCATAATTATCTTTTCATATGTTCAGCAGTGCCAGCAATTAACTATGAATGTAAATGTAATCAAGCACACTACCACACTTTTAATAAGTAAGGCAGTTTCTGTAACTCTATTGTGCTGGTAATGGTCTGTGGTTTGCTCTTAAGGAAGCTTAAGGGGAGTCTTTTCCCAGCAAGCGTGTTGGCTCACTAGCACATCACAGTGTCCTGAGTCTGCTGAAACTCGTGGGGAAGACTTGCTCAAAAAAAGGGCATCCAACTCCAACTATGGGAAGAAAAATGAATATTTGTGTGTGTCCTCTCTCGCAGATGTGGGGAGTGGAGGAATGTCTGAAAGCAGTGTGCGAGAATTGATTTCTTTGGGGAGATACTAAGCAAGCTCTCCAACACCTCTCTTAGCACACGTGCTCTGTATGTTCCTACATCATACAATGTAATCGCAACCTTTTTCTCTATATATCCCCTTTCCGAATCTCCTTGGTTCAGCCTCTACCTGTCAGGTGAGAGAAACTTTTGCTAATGGTCTATATGTTTAAGAAAAAAAACCCAAAACCATGTGCACAATAGGAAATGGGACACAATTTACCAATTATTTCACTTTGGTCTTGCCCCGGCTCCCAGCTCTCCTCATCCTCTCACAGTGCCTCTTGCTTCTCTCAGACCCTCACCTGCTTGGAGGAGACCACAGGTCTTCTCAAAACCCCCAAGACTGCATATCGGCAAAAAGATATCAGAAATATAGATAGTGAATTGCATAGATATCATAAATATTATATCATTTCCTTAGTATGTGTTGGAAAAATGGAAGTGTTTTCTTTCAAAATCTATTCAGCGTTCTCAGAAAATGCCCTGTTGAGAGTCCTATTGTCCTTCGGAAAAGGCATAAGACAACCAAGATTTGGGCACACAGGCCTGTGCCACAAAAAAACATGCTGTGGAAGGACTTGCTTTGGGGTTGAAATGGCAATTTACTCTCTGGGTTCCCTCAGGTACTCCGTATTTCTGCAGTGAGAAGAGGATGTCAGCAGCCTTTTCCCTAGAAAAGGGCCAATACAACTTGCTCAGTGAAGCCAGGCCACCGGATGCCTGTCACTTGGTAACAACCTTTGGAGCAGAATAGGACTGGACACTGTGCTGGATTTTAAGCAGTGGCCTGAGGGTAGAAGCACCCATGTGTCCTAGCATTAGGTATTATTTTTCATTGATTTGACAGGGAGACTGTACACTGTTCTGGCATACTGAAAAGCAAAGACCATATGAGAAGTTTCACGATTGAATACATCCCACAGGGGTCTAAAGACCCAAGGCACTTGATTAGGCATGGCTAGCCTTCAGGTTCAAGTAAAAAAAAGCACTGCAAGGGGAAAGTTATGCAAACTAGTTAAGAAACTAATTATGAACACACTGCTCCCTGTCTGTGAGGTCAAGATCATCACTGACTAAATTGTTCTTTTTTTATTGGTCAGCCAGTTTTGCTTATCAGGATATTCACTATATCTCCCACAGCTCACAGAGATCATCGACAAGGTCACTGGCACGTGATGAGAGGACTTCTTAGCTGGAGACCGATGCCAGAATTCCTCATAAGTGTCTTCCTGCAAATTCATGTAACAATTTTTTTTAATGAGGGATCTCTGTTTCTGCCTGATGAAAGCTTTACTGTGTCAGCACCAGCTGGACCAAAGACTTCAATTCAGATCTTACTTCTTTGTGAACAGCATGGAGAATGCTTTTATGCACCCCTGCACCTCCAATTTTCAATCTGGAAGCAGAGTTGGACACAACAACTGCCATCTCTCCATATTGGGAAGAGGAGGAATATATCACATAACGAAAGCTTATTTGGGCAGATTTTCAAACTGAGTCCTGTGCTTTTGAGATTAAGGCCCTGGCAGTAAAGGACATCTTCTCAAAACTGTCATACACAAAAATGGTACAAGAATGATATCCATCTCTTAAGAAAAGAAAAATAAAAAAGAACAAGTAGCCTACAAATACTGACTCCACAACAGAGTTTCTTGCTTGATAAAAGAATGCCTAGAGAAATAATGAGGAGAACAGTATCCTCTTTTCTTTAAACTTAGTTCTGGTGCAGTGACAAGGCACAATATCATTAATATTATTTTTCTTTAATGGATTTAGATCATTAGCTGTCATCATAGTAGATCGCACTAACTAGTTATGCACTTAAATGTGTGTAACTGGAAGCATGATCAGTAAATTTAACTTACTGATTCCCAAGTGGGCTCATCTCTATCTTCAGCTTGGTGAAATCAGTAGTAACAGGCAGGACTCAGTTTAAAGACCATCCAAGTTAACTCAGGATTGTTGCCTTGGACTCCAAGACAATTAAGTCAGTTTCATGCAGCATGTCCATTGACAGATGTGAAAACACTTTACTAAAATATGAAAACTCATTTTTCAGAGGTGTCTCAGTGGATACATATGTGTACATATGCCATGTTGTATAAAATAATTCTATTTTGTATGCATCAGCCTTCCTTTCTTTTTACTTCCTTAAAGAGGTGTGAAGATAAAAAATAGGCTGAATTCATGTATGTGCATAAAATGAATTGCTGGCAGTGTAATAGAAATTATGATAAGGTGTGTTTCCACATGTAATGAGGGAGAGTATAAACTTTATGATTATGCTGTCTGGGAAATAAATAATACAAATTGTTCAAAGGGTCCTTGCAGATACCAGGCAATATTTCTCTGGCTTTGTAACTTCCAGACTGCTATTGGGCTTGTGCTACTGTTGTAAAAACAGAAAACACTATGGGAGCTGCTTTACTTCTTTCACTATTCTGCCTTTTGTACTAAATAGACATTAGTACCAGAGCTTGTGCAGAAACATTCAACTTTAGAGGATGAACCAAATGCATCATATTTTGTCACTTTTTTCAGTGATGAAGCTCTTAGAACTGTTCTCTGACCAGAAATACGGCATTAGAAATGCTGCATTTCTTTAAATAAAGTTTTCCAGATGATCACTACTGAAGAAATGTAATCCTGCTTGATATCCAGTATATATTTTCTCATGACAGTTTTATGGTACAATTAAATTTCATACTTTCTATTCTACCACTCTGAATATGCATTAGAAAGCCAAGCATCATAATTCTAAACAAATTGGGTTGATTTGCTTGTTGAAATTCAGTTATTGCTTCTTTATGTGCATTTCAAAGAAAGGACATAGCCTGTACCAGTATATTTAGAGTCAACATATGGTCACTAAAGGTCTAGGGCGCAACAAAATTGTATTTCTAAGCTCAAGTTCTGCATTTGATATGAAAAATGAAACAATGTAATTCTAAAATGGTTTCTTGGAGTAACAAACTAGAGAAACAATAGAGCTAATGGAGGGCTAGGGAGAGAGGCAGATTATGAAACACGTTGTGTATTACTTGAAAATTATACTGATATTTAGATGGACATAATAACTTAATAAGACTCATTTGAATGCAAAAGAATGAACATTGAGTTGATATTAACTTTTAATGCTTGCCATTTAATGTTAATTTATATTTTTAAATTATGGTCTTTTTTTTTTTTGTAATCAGACTGGCTAATTATACCTCAAACATGTAAATTTGACATGATGGCAAAACCAAATAAAAAAAAGTTCAACTAAGTACTTGGTTATAAAGACCCATAATTCACTCAAACTGGATTCTGGCTGAGTTCCTCCAACCATACAAATCATTATGCTTTGCAGTAGCAGAATCATTCAATTTTTCTGAGATTATTTCTTTAGTTGATTTTACAAGGCAGCAATGCTAATGCACTCTAATTGTGCAATCTTTTCCTGGTCACAGATTTGACAATTTTTTAAGAAATCCTTCATCTAGCCTTGATATTTGCAAACGCAGTTTTCGAAGATTCCCTCATGCTAAAAGCATCATTAACAAAAATATATTTTTCTGGCACCTAAATGGTCTCAAATTGGGATCATGAGCTCTGTTCTTAAATAGCCCACAGTAAGTTATTTTTGTCAACACTAAACATCTACTAACCTTCTAAAATCAAAATGTAAAACTAGTGCCTTACATTTTATACATCTGATTCCCTTCAATTATTTTCCAACACATATTAAAAAAAGTTACTGTGTCTGAGCATGACAAATAGACAGGAGCTGATATGGAAAACAAGCACTTTCTTTTCTTAACTTACACTTTGGAGTTAGTGTTCTTTTATTGTGCTTCCAGAATTGAAATAATAAATTCCTTCTGTCAACTCTGTTCAGAGAGCTTTTTAAGTGCTCATGACTCAGATGTCTTTAAAAAAACTAAATATTTTATCTGGAATGACCTTGAATTCCATCAAATTGAGAGATACTGTGTGCAAAGATTTATGTACAGTGTTGAGCTGGTGACCTGGTTGCACCAGCCCTCTACTCATTTGAAGTAATGTGTTTCTTTAGCAAATATTTCTGTAATAGAACTCAATCATTTCATGAAATATTTTTTTCCTTGCACACGACTGAGCAGATGAGATAATTAACATATAGAGCAACTTGAAAATCTTTGCTCCTTCAGCAGGCCATTCTTTCTCCTCCTTCTGCCTTCCTTTAGGGTCAGCACTTTATTCATGTTGCCTTTCACAACACAGATTGCAATGAAATCAGTAAGCTAAATTTTAACGAGGAAAATATTTTCCCCAGCAAAACTCCAGTTCATTCAAGAGGGAAATTTCTCCTAAATAGTAATTGAAAGTTGAACTGTTGCTCTGGGGGTAAAAAAATGTACAGTTACTGCAAATAGCTAGGTTAGGTGAAGTGAACCTCTGCTTCACTTACCTCTATGGAAATGTCAAAGCAAAAGTCTGTCCCTGAGTTTATGAAGTATTTTACAATGCCATCATAATTCCTCCTCACTCATCCATGCCTATAACCAATGCAAAGTCCTGAATGCACAAAACTGTAGGTAGTGTCTCCTACAACACTGAGGAAGCAGAAGTTCTCCGTTCTGCCTGCCTGTGGGGGCTTTGGAGGAGCAGCAGGATGTTACAGTACTACCCTTGCTAAGGCACTGCATGGCTGAGGCCAACAAGGTGCTACAAGATCAGTGGCCCCACGAGTTCACCAGCTGCAGCCAAGGGCTACAGGGGCAGCAGGTCAGTGGTGGGTTTCCACCACAGCCCACCAGGACAGCAGCAAAGCCATGGGCAGCCCAAGAGCAATTCTCTTTCCCATCGGGAGCAAAACTGTCAGTCTGTGGTAGGAACCTGCTCTGCCTTGTTTTCTCTAAACTTTCTATGTGTGTAGGTGACCAAACTCACAATCATGCCCACAGCTAATTAATAATGTTCAAGCACTGTATAAGTGGCTTTGCTCTAGCACCTTTTATCTGCTCTCCAACTGGACCCATAAAATGCATGTAATAGCAACTACAGAGCACCAAGCTTTACATACTCTCAACACAAAGCAGTGAAAATAGAAGAATTTTGAAATTTGCAGATCATCCTTATGATAAGAACATATCTTTTCAGTGGCTCAGAGCTGATTTTCTTTTATTAAAGCATCTTCTGTAATAGCTAGCGCATACTTACAATGCTAGTTACTTTTTTGCAATTATGTTATTCAGAAATAATTGGATTTCTGGGTTTAATTGGGCTCTAAATTAGCCATAGCTTTCATAAAAGCTATTACAGAGATTTCTAATAGCAGCTTTTCCTGCTATTTAAGCACAGAGTATTTCAATGAGAGTGATTCACCAGTGTAAAAAGTGTCGGCTGCTGTGAACTCTAGCACAGGTTCAGATTAATTATGGCAATTTAGGCACTATCCTTTTGTAATTAAACATTTGCTCAAAACATTATCCAGAGTGTACAACTGTGTCAAACAACTGATTGTCCTTTAGAAAGATATGATTTTGTTTTCCAACTCTTTGGAAGATTAAGAAGCTTTATGGCAGGTTGGCTCCTGATGATCGAGTTCAGAGGCAGAACCAGCACTTGTTTGCTCTCACCAGTCTTTTCACTAGCTCTCTTGGGAGGAGGCTGCATGAGGTGTCCCTCTGATGTTCCTTCCCACCCCAGGGGCCCTGTGCTCCATTTGCTGACCACTCCTGCACACGTGCTTGCATGCAAACATCCCAGAATTGGAAAAACAGGGAAGTAAAAATGCAATCAGCTATTTCGGAGAATATCCTGGGGCAAGTCCTTTGACTTTGCTGCAGGTGGCTGAGAGGTGATGATGAGGTGATTCAGGGTTGAGAGAAACAGACCTGACCCTTGTACTTTTCCCTGGTCTTTGTCAGTGGAACCTCTACTCCAGTGCAGCAGTATCTGTGATCCTTTCAATCTTCACCATAACCTGTAGGCTAGGCTGCATTTCAGGCATCACTTTGATAAGGAAAGGCCTTATCCTACCAGACAACGTAACTCCTGGACCATAATGATGCCTTCTGTACTTACGTCCTAGCCTGGTGGGGGATAGAGGATAAAACAGCAATTATTTCACTGTCAACTGATTCCTGCTTACTGCCTGGCCCCTGTGTGCCCTGTTTGCTGCTCTGGTTGAGAGAGGCTGAGGTTTTGTTCAGTCCTTCCTCATTCAGCCTCAGGTGAAAAACAAAATTTCTCCCAGATGCACAACTCAAGACTATGTTAATTGTGTAATACTCGACTTGAGGACAGAGTGTGACCTAGCATGTCAAAACTCTGAAAGGATTTGAGAAGGCAGACTGATTGGGCTTTGTTTTTTAGAGATGTTAGCAAGCCTTTACCTGCTATTTTTTGCTTTGGAAAATGGATAATCTAAGAAAATTTAAAATGTATTGTGGTAAATTTGGCTTATTCTCTAATGCACTCACTGTTCTGATGAAACCCACTTCTTTCCCAAGGATACTGCCAAAGGAGAAGCCCATATTTTTCAAATTATCCCAGAAAACCAGAACATTATTCCAGTGATTCATATAAGTTTGAAAAATGTTTGCCCATAAAACAAAGGTTGGAATTCAGACCCAGATTAAAACATGAGAATCTGGATGACTACAAATACATATTTGCATGTGAACTAGGTGGCCAAGCCGCCACTTCATCTCTGCAGTTTTAATCAATAAACTCAAATGAGAAAAGGAGGTTAAAGCCTATAGACTGTACTATAGACACATTATGGCTCAGCTCTGTACCTGAATGCAGGTGTTCAGAGCTACCTGAGGAGCCCTGAGGGATCCCAGCTGCCTTCTGGGTGTTGATCCTGGAGGGTGCATATCTCCCAGGGTTCAAGTGTCACAACTGGAACCCCGTGTTCGTGACTGGGTTACTTGAAGTTGCACAAGAATCCTGCATTTACACAGCTGAACTGATATCAAGAAGTCAAAACATTGAAAGAACTTTGGACACTCAGGGACTTCACAGGACACCATAAGATATCACCATTTAATTTATTATTTATTATTTAATTATTATTTATTATTATTTGTTATTCATTTATTATAATACTTAATTTAGTATGTTACTATGAAGTCCAAACAATATCTGACCTCAAAGACATGACACAAATCCAGATTTGCCAAAATTAAATATGAAAGTTGAAACAATTCAGTTAAATTTTCTACTCTTGAATTTTTTTTCCTTTTCCTTCAAAATGCTGGAGACTTTGCATTTTCTGGCAAAGAAGTCTCCTAGTGATGGGGAGTTCCCTTTGCAGGTACACTTTAGGTAAATGGTGAGTGATAACATTTCAGTGTCTTGCTGCAGATGCTTTTTGGCTTTGTTTTATCCATAATAGCTTGGAGGACTTTTTGAGATCTACTTCAAGGCTGAGAATGTTTTTGTAAATTCATTTGCTGAAGTATATTTTTTCAACTACCTGAGAAAATTCAAGGCTCTTTCGTGTAAATAGTGAAAAAAGGTATCGAGGCATGTGTCAACTCTCAATCCTTTCCTACAGCAGGAGTTTCACAACTGACTTCAACAGAAGCAAACTTAAACCTTCAAATTCAATATGCCAGTTTGCCACAGACAAATAAGACCTTACTAAATTTTAAAAGTAATTTGGTGAATTGAGTCAATTCACCTAGTTAAATTATTTAAAAAGGTAATCACAAGAGATGTCTTATTAAAAAGCAGTACTAAAGTATATGAACTACTTTTGGTGCCTCTTTCATATAAGCAAAGATTTATCAATATTCATCAATGATATATTCACCTACGGTGACTGTGAATAATGTGATGTTTAATGTTTCTTAAATTTTTTAGATAACCTTTGTGAAAAGTCATTAGTTATAGTATTTATCTGCTACTCAAAAAAGAACATGATATAAAATGACAACTCAATTTTCCTCTTTGACATTTCAAATACAACTAGGTCACATTAATCAATCAAGAATGTGCTTATCATATGCTGTGGTCGATTATATCCCAACTATCAGTGACAGTTTTCTGGCTTGCAATCTGGACACATTTACTGTCATGACAAGTACATCCTTTTTAGCCTTTTTGTATTTTACAAGCAGTGCCCTTGCTTGAGGCACATCATAAATGTACAGAAAGGGCATCAGATACTTCATAATCCCAATTCCATTTCTGTGTTATTAGCATATTTCCACAGAATAAACTTTCAGTGCACTGAAATCCAAGAAAAATAGGATAAGCTTCCCTTCTCTGAAGTGAAAGTTACACATTAAATAAAACTGACAGCACTACAAATACAGCATTTGCATTTGCTGATTGCAAGGTAGCGATTATAGCTCACCACTTTAATGAAGTCATAAACTAGTTGAGTTTACTTCTTTGGTTTATTGCACCATGATAACCTTTTATTTTGGACTTGTAGCCATATAAACTCTGATTATTAATGATATCTCTGTCAAAGACATTATTAATACTGTTTGCCAGGACATTACTTACATTCTGGTCTATCTGTAAAGATCAGACAGTATCTCCCAAATGAACTTTGACACAGTTTTAAATAGAACTTCTCACCTTCAGACAAATCATATAAATCTTAACCTTCCTGGTTTTATTGAATTTACTCAGAATGAATGATACATTCGTAGATCTTATGATACAGTATTTCTCCATTGGAAGATGCTGACTGGTGAATGGTGTAATTGATTATTTCAACAGTACCTGACTCTAATTTCCCTTGAAAATACTTTCTGATAAGGAACGACAGAACATATTAAATTTTTTTGAGGGGAACACTTTTTTTTAAAAATGAACTTGTTTTCAAATACTTAAAGTGACTTAATAACCCAGCATAAAAGAAAACTACAGAAGAAACAATTTTTTAAAAATTATCCAGAATTTTAATTTTAATTAAATTAATTTTGACATATGTGCTCTGATTAGGAATTTGTTTCAAATTGCAGAGTTTCCCATGAAATAGAATAGGCAGGTTTTATGAGACCACAGCCTCAGTCAGGCTAAGGACACAAGCACTGACTGATGAACCTTCTTCCCACAGAGGTTGTGGCTTCTGAATAACCATCCTCCATGATTTCATGAAAATGAGAAAATATGACTTTTCATATATACTTTTTTTCCATCTTTCTTGCATAGTTTGCTCCAACTGTCTCATAGATGGAGAGCTGAGAAGGGAGATGTGTGAGTTCTCAGCCCTTCCAAGTGCATGATGAGACACATCATACATCTCCCTTTGTAAGTGCCAGCAGCAGAATATGGAAACGAGAGGAAATTTGAATATCAAAAGTCATTCTCCAGTTTACCCACTCTTAAAGCCTGTCACAACACATTCCCAGTGGTAATTACCTACCCTGTTCCAATTCAGAAACAAGGGTATCACAGAGGTGTTTGAATGACCCTATCTGTTGCAAACAGTTAATTTATGCAGGATAAAAACAAAGAGAAAGGAATTTAAAAACTGTTGTACATATCTAACCATTCAATAATAGCTGTTTGCTTGGTTTTATTGTTTTTACATCATATTTTGATTCTGCTGTACTCACTGGAACATTTAAAGGGTAATATAGTAATAATTTATGAAATAAGATAGTCTGATATGCAATAGAATTCCTAGTGGTGCATTTCGTTTCATATTAGCAATACAAAAACTGTAGAAAGCTGATGGTGGCAGTGGGTTCCCACTGAGACATCCCCTATTACAGTAGTATCCATGTCAGCATGTCAGCTTTTTGCTTTTTAATCACAGCTTTGACATTCAGTGACTACAGTGTTTTTCTTTCAAAAATCATACAGGTTTTCACCCAGGAGCCAAAATCATTTAGATGACATTCCTTCTCCTACATTAAAGCCAGTTAATGAAAGGAATGCTGGTAACTTCCATTGAGGAAGACAGAGGTACCAACACTATGTGTGTGTGCAGGCTATAAAGAAAAAGCCCTTCCTTAACCCATAGCTTGAGACCTGGTAGGTGCTGCCATGGGACATCAGAGAGTGGGGAGCATTCCTGTGGCAATCTGAAGGTACATTTCTTTTGCCCTCTCAAGCATTAGTTATGCTACCAGTGCACAAATACTCATGAAAATTGTCAATAAGACCTGACCACTTGATATCTAGTTAATGTAGTATACCCAAAACAAAGAAAGGCAAGACCCAGAAATTCTGACCTATGCTTACAAAGCTAAAATTAAAATGTTGATGAGAGAGGTATGCTGATATGTTGGTCAGCTCAAATAATTGGACTTGGTGAAAAATGGTCTTTCAATCCCTGGAAAAAATCTTAACACTTCACTAGTTTTCTCATCAATTGTAAGAGAACTTCCTCTGACACCTTTGCCATTGCCTGAAGTGTGGTCAGACTGCCAGGCACAGCTCTTGCTCCAGAGAAGGCAGAAAGCTTCCTGTACAAAGCCTTGTTTGGATTTTAGTGATGCTTTGAAAGAGAGATATCATATGCCCACAGGAGAAAAGAGTAGGAGAGGGGCTTTGACAGATAGGCAATGTGCAGTGGCTCTGCCTCAGAATTACCTTATTTTCCCCAACAATGTCTTTAAAATTGAATCATCCTGGTTCTACAAAATCATTGAATATATTATTCAATCTTTCGTTTCTTTTCTTTACACAATTTCCAGATTTTTATTATACTACCATCTCCCATCAGAGAGATCATCTTTGTTAGAGTAAACTGAAAATCACTGGTTATGATAAAAAGGAATTCCCATTAACAAGTCATCATCTAATCATTTTAGGATCTTCATATCCTATTATCAGCTTTCTTATGAAATACCATTTCTTAATGACAGGGATTTGACTAATACTGTGTGAACTCTGTTAACATAATTTGAAAGTAACAACCAAGTGTGTATTTACAGAATAAGCCGTCATCTTTTTCATGCTTGCACATAATTTTAGCTTGTGATTTGATCAGATGTGAATGTTGAAAGTTAATTTCCATCAAATCAGCTGAGGAAGGAGGAATAAAGTTATCAGCATTTTCTGATGGATTAAAACATATTGGCATTGAATTCAAGGGGCCTCAAATGGAATCAGATTTTCCTTCTCTATGTCCACAAAATTTCCTTTGTGGGTGACAGAGGCAATCTATCCATTTAGTACTTTCTTTGAGGGCCATGGTACAGTTTGTATATGAGATATGTAACTTTTACTGTATTTCAGCTGGTTTCAATGAAGGCCAAGCATTAGGAAGAATCCAGGCCCCTTTGGTCCCAGTCTTAAACCCTATGCAATGAAAACCCTAATCGATGCCTGATTAATTTCTGCCACCTCCCGCACTCCGAAATGCCATGTTTCTTTCCCCATGTTCCATCTGTTGCCATTCCAGATTGATTTTACCTTAATCTGAGTTGTCTAAGTCAGCTGTCCTGGCTACCCAGAGTGTGGAAATTATACACTGGTGTAACACATCACCTCATAATTATAAGTCTACATGAAAGCATGTTAAAACGGAGTAGAAATTTATCTCCTCTCTTTATTTTTGTTCTGTATGTCTTGTTCCTTGTATCTCTAATTCAGGGATAAACCATATGATGCAATACATTTATATTTAACAGTTCACTTTCCATCAATCTGAAGAGACATTTCTTAGGTAACAGCTTGGGGAAAATGTTCTCCAAGCCAGCAAAACAAATTTAGCAATTTTTTTTATAGTCTTAAAAAAACAAATACAGATTTTGATCCCTTTCTCATTGATGGTCTTTATACCACCCCTCCTCACAACTTAAAAGAAAAAAAAAAAAGCATTAATTTATTTTTAGAAAATAAAATCTTCTGTGGGAAACAGACACTTTGGATCTATTTAAGAGATATATATTCTGCTAACGAGTAGATATCAACTAACAGAAATAGAATTTTGCTTTATCTTTTCATAGGTAGACTGACTCCAAGATTCTGAATGAAGAAAACCATTAATAAATTTACAAGGCTTTTCTTTCTGATTGAACTACAAATGTAGAGGTTCCCTATCTGAAATACTATATATTGAATCACAGAACTTCAGAAAAAAATTTCCTGTCGATAGTCTGTTCACAAGACAGCCTCTCAGTGGCAAAATGCTGGGCAGTAAGGTCAGGCACTCTCCTTTCAGTTTGTGTTTATACAGCTTCTACCATGGGCTCAGGTGAACAACCAGCATTCTCAGCTCTAACACCACAAAAAGAGCAACACATTTTTTATCAAGTACGTTGTCACAGAGTGGAATAGATAATATCATAAAATGATAGCAAATAGAGTAAAATTGTCCATATGAGCAAGTTACCTATTGTGCCTTGGTGTTTTTGTTAAGGAAATCCAGGTAAGGGGATAATGTAGGCACAGTAATGCTAATAGATGCATTCACTTTGATTTCCGTGAGCCTTGCATCATGCTTTTACTTTCAAATTTGCAAAATCTGATAATTCACAGTACAGCCCATAGAGTTATTAATTTGAATTAGTGAAGTTCTCTACCTGATTGATTTTAAACCAATTTATATAGGCTTGTCTGTTTAAGCTGTTAATGCTGTGGAAGATTACTACGGTATTACTGCAGTCCGCAATATTTCAAAGCTTATGGTGCTGTATCTCACCAAATCCTCAAAAAGGATTTGACTTTCCACACCACTTCTAGTCATCTAAGAGCTATCATTTGTGAAACAAGCCCCTGAAAGCCTGGGCCAACTATGCTAAGTGTCAGAAAACAGAATTTACTCTGCTGAAAGAGCTGAAGCAGGAATTCAACTATTCAGCATAAAAACAGAGAACACATTTTTATTTCATCCAACTTCAGGTACTTGGATAAACATTTTGGTTAATTAAACTGTGAAACTCCTTGCTGGACTTGGAGATTCTGATAGTTTCAGTGATTCATTGTTTAAACTCAACCTGTACTTTCCTTTGTGATTCATTCATTTTAGTGAAGAATTACCCATTTAAAACAAGTACTGGTTTTGCAAACATGAAAAGAATACCTTAATAAATGTAAGTCATTTCTCTGCTATAACTGCACTGGGAAGATAGATTAGTGTTGTAAATTAACCCACAAACAGACTTTATGCTTTCTTTCTCATTAAAACAAAACCAGTGCATGGGTAAGTAAACCATCTCTGAAAATATGTGGCTCCAATTGCTCAGCCAGTGCAGAAAACATTATTAATAATCTCCAGCCTTGGTTTGAAAAGCTTAGCTAATGACAACAGCCTGGAGAAGAAAGGGAAACAGAGCACCATCTGCTGTACAGCCCTGCAAACGTTTCAGAACAAAAGCTGCAAGAAAACCATCCTTACCTTAAGTTTTCCAAATAGTTAGAATATATGGAAGATCACTGTCATCCAACAATGCATGACCATGAGCTTTAGATGGACAGAGTCTAAAATTAGAGAGACACATGAAGACCCAGGGTTCAGAGTAAGTCCTCAAAAGCTACAGGGAGAAAACAAAGCATGGAGTGTTGTTTCTTTGGAGGGACTAGCACGGCTGCGATTTCTAAAAGCACAGAATCTGACAGCCCATATATGCATATCTATATGCTACTTTATTGACATGCCATTTGGCAGACCCGCTAGCTCAGGCTAAAACACTGCTGTGATTAACCACTGAGAAGTTGTGCTAGTATGCCTACACCTCATGAAAATGAAAATTAATATACTCAGGGGCCACATCTCTGTGCAAATGCTCCTCATGGTCAGTAGCCATTTGAAGATGAGCCTTTTGAGGGGCCTTTATCTGCAAAAGTTCTTTGGCGGAATCTCAAAAAGCAGATCAGGCTTGGGCATGCATGTCACAGGCTGCAGAGGATCTGAGAGTTAGGAAAAGTGATGCCAGTGACTCCTGAAGCACCCAGCAAGGCTGAGGGTAACCTGTCCAACATGAACCATTGATCAGTACAAGAGTGCTGGAAAGTGATTGATTTCTGTCCTATGAATAGAAAAGGAATTTCACACTTCCAAATGCCCAAATCAACATCAAGACCATCACCCCTAGAAGATGAGGAAAAGTTACCTCTTTTAAAGACTATAGACTTCAAAGTCACCAATGGAAAGAGCACATAAGGTGTGTAATGGCCCCTTCCCAGGCCTGAAGAGAATGAGGGACTCTCCATAAGCCTGACATCCCAAAATACATACCATCTCCCTTTATCAGTTGCTCAGAAGAGTCACTGAGGCTCTTCTAAATTGCCCACTAAATAATGGGCAATACAAATGAGCAATAATCATACAGTCACAGAATATGCTGAGTTGGAGGGGACCCACAAATATAATCAAGTCCAGCTTCTGGCCCTGCACAGGGCCATCCCCAAGAGGCACACCATGTTCTTGAGAGTATTGTCCAAAATCTTCTTGAACTCTGTCAGGCTTAGTGCTGTAACCACTTCCCTGGGGAGCCTGTTCCAGTGCACAACCACTCTCTGGGTGAAGAATCTTTTCCTAATATCCAACCTAAACTAAACTTCATATGGCTGGTGGTGGTGGCCCAGCCCTCTCATTTGTCAAGGTCTCTCTACCCTGGCACAGCAGCTTTAAAACTGGCAGTGGAACTGAGTCACAAGCTTAGAAGATTGTGTTCTTGTCTTTGCAAGAAAAGGCCCTAATGGGAACAGGAGCATTCTTGGGATCAGCACATGATTGTGCTAATTGCACAGTATTACCAAGGAGGCTTTGGTTCTTTGTTGTGGGAGAAGACTATTACAGAGGTGAGGAATCTTTTACAGGGATGAGGAGTAGAATGAAGCCCCCATAATCCAGAAGGGAATGGTTAGAAATCTGCTACACCCCTTGGACACACACAGGTTTATGGTGCAAGATGAGACCCACCCAAGGGTACTGAAGGAGCTGGTGGAAGTGCCCACCAAGACACCTTCCATCATATCTCAGTAGTCATGGCCAATGTGGGGCTCCCAGGTGACTGGAAGTTGGCAAATGTGATGCCCATCTACAAGAGGGGCTGGAAGGAGGATCCAGGGAACTGGACCCAGGCCTGTTCAGTAACTTTAATGATGATCTGGACAAGGGGATCAAGTGCACCCTCAGTGAGTTTGCAGGTGACACCAAGCTGGGTGGGAATGCTGTTCTGCTGGAGGGTAGGAAGGCTCTGCAGAGGGATCAGGACAGGCTGGATCCATGGGCTGAGGTCAATTGTATGAGGTTCAACAAGGCCAAGTGCCGGGTCCTGCACTTGGAACACAACAACCCCAGGCAGAACTACGGCCTGGGGGAAGAGTGGCTGAAAATCTGCTCATCAGAAAAGGACCTGAGGGTGTTGCTCGACAGCAGCTAAACATGAGCCAGCATGTGCCCAGGTGGCCAAGAAAGCCGATGGCATCCTGGCCTGTATCAGGAATAGTGTGGCCAGCAGGACCAGGGCAATGATTGCCCCCCTGTACTCGGCACTGGTGAGGCTGCACTTTGAATGCTGTGTTTCATTTTGGGCTGCTCATTACAAGAAGGATACTGAGGTGCTGGCACATGTCCAAAGAAGGGCAACAAAGTGATAGTTGCACAAAACGTGCACAAAAAATCCCCAAACCACCATCAATCTAACATTGAGATATAAATAGAGAGGGGTTACATATTCATTATAGCGTCACAAGAGGAGCAAGAATGAAGAAAAGAGGACCGTCTAAGCAGCTTTTCAGGTGGACAGATATCAATGAATGCAAACCTGGAAGCAGAGTGACCAAACATCTCTGTGACCTCGTGGAAAAGGCTGGCAATGTTCTGCTCACTTCAGCCCTGACCTTCACTTGGCATGGTTTCAGGGACCCTAGAAGAAAGTTTGATTCAACCCTTCCCTACTTTTAAGAGGAGTAGAAATGTTTTGGTTGTTTCCCCTGAGCTCTAAATCACGTCCATGATGTGTAAAGATATTTTATTGCATTCACCAGCCAGAAGAAACACAAGCCATTTCTGACTCCTCTTAGAGGAAAAAGCTGTACTTTGCCACTGTCACTGCCCTTCTACAGGCCTCTGTAAATAAGAAATTAGAGTTCCTCACATAACTTACTTCATATCAATCATTACCAAGTCAGACAGCTCTATTAATAGCCTGCAGAGATCTATAATCCACAGTTTGGTCCAGTTTACAAAAGCACCTGGATAAAACCCTAGAATGAAAGGGTAGTCACGGTCTGGTCTGTAGGGAATCCTTAACTGGATGGAGCTGCCCTTGTCATCCTAATTTGGACAGAGCTGCTTTTGTCATTGCCATTTCATTTGGACTTTGTGGGTTGCTGCTGTGTCAAGATACCATTCATATGATGGTTGGTTTATGTCAGAATTGATGCCCAGCAGCTGAAATTGTACAAAGCAGTAAAGAGCTGTCTTTTGCCATGAACTGGTGAATTAGACTGATGGCAACACATGAGGAGAGGTTGAAACAAATGAGGAGCAGAGAGGAGCAGACAGGTGGGTTTGGAGCCTCCATCACAGCCTCCCACACTCTGAGCAAACAGGCTGAGTAACAGTGGAAACATTCCCATCAGGGTGACCCTAAGGATGGGATGGTGAGTCTGGAGGTCATGGACACACCACACTGGGCGGGGGGCACAGGTGTAGGGTGAGGTTGTGAGGCAGGTGGAGAGAACTGAGGATGCTGGGAGAACTGCTGGCTGGGGAGCACCACAAGTCCCAAGCCGAGCAGACTACTGCAGAAGCAGCCCAGTCAGCAGCACCCCTCAGTCAGGGGGACAATGGAATGCACAGTTAAATCCAGAGAGATTAAAAAGAATAACAGTCAGGGGAAGACTAACAACTGGATTTTACTTTAACAGTTAAGCTGCCAGTGACTAGTGAAAACAACTAGACTAAAAGGACACCACCAAAAGCAAGCAGATTTCACCCTAAAACTGAGACCCCAACATATAAAGGAAGCCTAACATTTCAGCAACTCTTCTGTCTCTCCCTCTTCACTGAGCACTTTCACAGGGTTCGTTAAGTCCAAGAGAGAATACAGGAAAAGCCATTCTCCTTCCTCGGAGAAATGCAGTACTATGATCTTTCACACCAGTCTGGGATGAAAACATGTGGATGAAAACTCTTTTTTTTTCCTTCTGCTGAAGTAACAAAATCAAAATAGTATCATTCAGTTTATTCTGCAGCTATAGAGGCTAAAGAGGTTTAGAAACATCTTATTTCTCATAGCTATTGAATCGTATGTGTTTTTTCATTTCTCTTAGTTTACATCACTTCACTGGAGTGAGTGACCAGTTGAAAGTCTACAGCATTATACCATTTAAAAAAAAAACCCCATCATGAAAGCCTTCTTTAACAAAATGAAGGCTTTGAGCATCAAAAATATGGCCATACTCTTTCTGTTTTACTCCAGAGAACAGGAATGTTTTGAATTCACACACAAGAAAACCAAAATTAATGTTATGTTAAATAAATATGTGTTTTCTAAGAAAACTCAGTTTTGCACCAAGTAACTTCTCCCAAACATATATATATATATATGAAGAAGTTCAAAGACCGCAGCTTGTAGTAGTACTCTTAATATAACAAATTTAGAAAGCAAACTAAAAAGCTTGAGATAAACATACATCTGGTGCTATTAGAGTTGCACTGTTGTGCTCCCTTTCCCCTGAGATTCTGCTGAATCTAGGGCTCCTAGATGACTGTAAGCAGTAATGGTCTCTTAAAATTAAGACTAAATGTGAAAGAAATGCAAAGCAGTTTGTGAACTCTTCCTGTCCACGGAACCACTTACATTATTAAGGACTGCCAAACCATTCTGTGTTTTAATTGCTCTTTGAAATTTCACTGCATCCTGAAAAATAAAATTCTGTTTCCTTTTCAATTAGTGCCCAAGAGATATTTAAGAACAAATCTACATGAAAACAACGATAATACTAGAGGTTTTATTGAGAAGAGTGCCACTTAATTTCCTTAATTTCATGCATTTCCTAAAAGAATACAGCACCTAATACTTTGCCTATCCCTTGTTCTCTACAATTCCCAAATGTACCCCACCGATTTTCAGTCCATAGAGCACAGGGTGAAGAAAAAACAGTAACTTTGTAGAGAAAATATTGATTTTAAACCCCTTGACTCAAAGCCCTAGGGTATCAAAAGATTAGTTAGTTTTAAGGATTGTACTAAAGGTGACTTTCAGCTACTTCATTATTGAAAAATGCAAAGCAAATAAATCCTGCTATTCAAACCAGCAAGATACCAATGCAGAAGCTGTTAAAAAGCAAGCTGGTTTGACATCCAACAGACCAGCAGAAAGAGACCCAAATAAGCATTGATAATGACTGTTTCAGTGACAAAACATAAATGCAACATCTTCCAGAGGAAAAAAAAAACCCTCAGTGTTTTATTGTAATCTCCAGATGAAAAAGGAACAGCAGAGAATAAAAGTCTGTTGCCATATGAGATCCCACAAGGGATGCCCTCAAGCGTATGATGGACCAGATAAACAGGACTGTGAGGAGGAAGTCTGGTGGGCATTACTGCCTCTTCCCGAGGCTGCTAGGAGCCAGAGAGCCCCAGTACCCACAGCCATGATTTGTGGGGGTTTCACACCAGCCCCTAAATCCAGGGCGGGTGCTCACACACCCTGCCTCGCTCCACCATGACTGTGGCCCGCACCAGGCACTGTCATCAGAGCCAGGTGCGCTGGGGGATGCTGCAGGTTCACCCCACACGTAATGGGGACAGGAGTGGGGCACAAGGTGTGTAGGATGTGCAGACCTGCATGGAGAGCCATGGGGCAGGGGAAGCTCTGAATTCAGCAGAGCCGGCCCCAGGGAAAACAAAATGCCTGACAGTATCAAAGGAAAAACAACATTTAATCCACTCATAAACCACTCCCACAATCTCATTATATAACTCAGGACTGGAAATAGTGAGGAAAGGCTACTGTCACTAGACCTTGTGTGGTAGGATGACCCTGGCTGGACAGCAGGTACTCACCAAAAGCCACTCTATCACTCCCCTCCTCAGCTGGATACGGGAGAGAAAACAGCACAAAGGCTTGTAGGTAAGGACAAGGACAATGAGAGATCACTGACCAGTTACTGTCATGGGCAAAACAGACTCAACCTGGGGAAAAACTGATTTATTACCACTCAAATCAGAGTAGGGCAGTGAGAAATAAAATCAAATCTTAAAAACATCTTCCTCCAACCCCTCCCTTCTTCCCAGGCCCAAGGTCACTCCTGAATTCTCCTCTTCCTCTGCCCCTGCACAGGGGGATGAGGAATGGGGGCTGCAGTCAGCTCCTCACATGTCTCTGCTGCTCCTTCCTTCTCAGGGGGAACTGGACACAGCACTCAAGGTGCACTCACCAGTGCTGAGTACAGGGGGACAATCCCCTGGTCCTGCTGGCCACACTATTCCTGGTACAGGCCAGGACGCCACTGGCCCTTGGCCACCTGGGCACACCCTGGCTCATGTTCAACTGCTGTCAACCAGCACCCTTTTCCACCAGGCTCCTTTCCAGCCACTCTTCCCTCAGTCTGTAGCATTGTGTGGGGTTGTTGTAACCAATGTGGAGGACTCAGCCCTGGGCTTCATTGAACTTCAATACTGTCAGACTCAGCCCATTGATCCAGCCTGTTCAGATCCCTCTGGAGATCAACATTCCCTCCCAACTTGGTGTCAACTGCAAACTTACTGAGGGTGCAATCAATCTCCTTGTCCAAATTATTGATGAAGATATTAAACAGGACTGGCCCCAATACTGAGCCCTGGGAACCCCAGCAGTGCTCAGCTGCCAGCTGGGTGTAACTCCATCCACCACCACTCCCTGGCCCTCGAGACAGTTCTTAACCCACTGAAGACTGCAGTTGTCCAAGCCATGGGAAGCCAGTTCCTTCTGGAGAAAACCATGGGAGACAGTATCACAGGCTTTACTGAAGTCCAGGTAAATGACATCCACAGTCTTCCCCCCATCCACCAAGTGGATCATCTTGTCACAAAAGGAGCTCAGGTTGCTCAAGCAGGACCTTCCTTTCCTAACCCCCTGTTGGCTGGGCCTGATTCCGTGGTTGTCCAGTACATGTTGCATGACAGCACTCAAGATGCGCTGCTCCATGACCTTCCCTGACCCAGAGGTCAGGCTGAAGGCTTGTAGCTCCCTGGAGATACCTCAGCAGTTACCTTTGGCCAGAAATTTAGTTACTTGGCCTTCTATGTCTATTCAACCCTGTATCACAGTAGGTGGGAGGTAGTGAATACTGTTTCCACAACACTCAGAATGAATGCAGATCTTGAATGTGAGTACTTGGCAGAGACTTGTTTAAGCTGTTGTCTAGCCAGTACTTACGGGCGTACACAGAGCACAAATGAAAAGACAGTAACTTGTGGAAACTTCCTAATCGGCTTTGTTGCCATAGATGGATTACTTCCCAGAAATGAAAGGCAGAAGGGCCTTCTATCAGTTTTTGAAGCTCAGTATTTTTTATTTTAATTATGCATTACCTACACAAAGGCCTTCTTCTATCATCAAAAGAACTTTGGGAAACAAACCAGCAGCCAGAATTAGAAATGCTGGCCGAGGAGCAGATGTAGAGGTTACCATAATTCACACATCAGCCAAAACTCTCAGATCAGCAATAGTCTACAGACGTAATGCGTAGATGCTGCAACAGTCAGTTGACCTGAAGCTAATTTGCTTTAGAATCACTGAATATCTCAAGCTGTAAAAGACTCATAAGGATCATCGTGCTCAACTCTCTCCTCCTCACAGGACTAACTAAACCAAATGGCTCAGAGGATTGTCCAGATGTTCCTTGAGCTCTGACAGGCTTGGGGCTGTGACCACTTCCCTGGGGAGCCTGTTCCAATGACTGACCACCCTGTCAATGAAGAATCTTTTTCCAATGCCCAATCCGAACTTCACTGATCACTGTTAGATCACCTTAGAGGTTACTAATAAGAGTAACTAACAAGAGTAACACAGAGCGGATTTTTCAGATATATTAGCTAGGGGGGGGAAAAAAGAGAATTACATTTGTATTTGCATCAGACACCCTGATACAGGATGTTTTCCTGCCAGGAACCGGAACATGTATCACTTACTATCTACTGATTTCTCTCTAACCACAGACCAATACTTAGCACTCAAATAATTTCAAAAATGTTTCAGGAAAAAAAATTCTTTCCTGGACATATTCACAAATACTTGGAATGGCAAGGAATAAATGGATCCGGCTTTGGCTGGGATTCACCTTAGCTCACATTAGGAATCTGCACTGTGGCACTTGCTTTTAAGCTCACTTCCTAATCTCTATCAGCAGGGAAAAACAATTGCTTTTAGAGTAAAATTTCTTTGATTTACATTATATGTCCACCTTAGGATGAGGTGAATCAAGCCACAGAATTTCCTTTAAATGGTGGTCTAGAACCATTATTTCAGAGAAATTTGATGTTATGAATCCAACATATGTTTTCAGTAAAGGAGCTATAAATTTCCTGATGCACGAGTCCCTCATTAGGCAGTGTGAGAGACTGAAATGTTAAAGGTTAATGACTCAAACAATTGGCCACTTGCAAAAGCAGCAGGATGCTGTGCTCTAATCTGCCTCAGGGGTGGGTCCTAGCAGGTAGCATCAAAGAATATTTGAAAAGTAGTACCTGGTATATTGTATAAACAGTCAAAAATCCTTCTCTTCCATCACAACGTTATGAAGTTCAATATTATTACAGTGAGAAGAAAGAACTGAGTCGCACCTAAATTTTACATGAATGCAACAGAAATAACTATGAGCTACTTCAGAACTATCAGCAGTAATTACATAGTTTTGTATCAATACAAGTCTGCAACTCAAAGAATTGCCACATGAAAAGTAACTTACAGGCCTGTTCAAGGACACCAGACACAAAAGCTAGAGCACTCTGATGGAAATAAACTGAATGTACTATTAGCAGCAGAAATGTTTGCATGGAAAAACATCCCCATTCCTTCAAAGTTCATCATCGTTTATTTCCTAGTAATTTGCTGAGATGATGTAACTAGACTGTTAACTTTAAGGAGAAAATAAACTGCAAGACACTAACTGTTCTGAAGCAGGTATTCGCATGGACAGCAAGGTTTCTCCTTGTTGCCATCTGAACAGAATGGGCATTATGTACATTTCCTGAAGAGCTCGATTTTCCATAATTTTAACAACAGGCACAAACCGACACACAGAAGGTTCCCTCTGAACATCAGGAAACTTTTTTTTTACTGTGAGGGTGACCAAGCTCTGGCAAAGTTTGCCCATGCAGGTTGTGGAGTCTCCATCCTTGGAGATACTCAGAAGCCAACTGGACCATGTCCTGGGCAAAGCCCTGCCTAGGCAGTGGGGTTGGAGTTCCCTTCCAACCTCAATCCTGTGATTCTAAGATGCTTTTAGAAGTTCTAGGAACTCTCTGTATTTGGGTTCTGCCACTTATGCTCCAAAAGGTACTTCTTATTCAGTTTACCAGCTATTTCACATCCATGAAAAGTGGGTGCAACATCCATCATTCAGGTCTCAGAAGTTATTTTTCATTTCTATGTTCAATCTGGATATTAAAAAACAAGAAGAAGATGGGGGAAAGAATGTTCCTTCCTGCGTCTTTGTACCACACCTGTACAGGCAACCTTGTGCACAAAATAAAGAGACAGAGAGAGAGAGAGAAAGGGGTAGGGGTATTGCTTTTTGTTTGACTCAATACTATATCACAGCCTCTCTGAACCTTGTAGCACAGCCCCAAAGGGAATAAATGACTGAGGTATCACCTTTTTTTCGGCAAGACATCACTCCAACCACATCTCCAAGATACCAGCTCTAGAATGGTATTATGGTATTTGTGCTTACCAATGAATCGATTTGAAAAGCAACACTTCTTCCCACCACCTCCCTTCCCAGTTAAGGGGATTACAATGCTGTAATAAATTAGGAACAAAAGAAATTAAAACTGTGTTCCTTACTAATTATGATGTTGTTGATAATGTGAAGGCATTCAAGTAAGTCTTCTGCATTCAGAAATAAAATGTTTGCGTTACATGAGAGTGTTGAAATACTTTCTCGTCCATTAGCAAAACAGAAGAAAGTTAAGCAAACATTGACCAAGTATAAACATTTCAAAATCAGCAGATCTAGACAATTTACAGTAGGAAACCATGAAGGAATTTCTTGAAGAATGCTGCTGTTGATAGTTTCAATAAATCTTAGAATTCCCAGAAAACTCCACAAAACAACCTAAATAATTTTAATACTATTTAAAATACTGAGTAACTTTCAGTTAAGACTACTATGAGACTATGGTCCACAAAAAAAAATCTTTAAAAAGTTGCAACACAATTATCTGGAAAGAAATTAAAAGAAAATACTACAATCAGAAGTAATCAATGTGCATTCCAGGAAAATAAAGCTGGTCAAACAAATATTATATTATATTTATTCCTGAATATACTTTTTTGTTCCATGAAGCTGAAATTATGCTATGCAGAGAAAAAACAGAAACACAAAAAACCTGCAAGACTAACTGGCCATTCTCAACAAATAACCTTTGATAGCAAATTGTTATCAAAGAGCTGTTTCCAGTGATATTATGAAGACAACATTATTAAAAGCTTTCACAGGTAATTTGGAAGTAAATATAAAATCACGTCTGGAGAAGTTTGCAGATGATGATACCTGGTAAGATGATAAACAGCGGTAACAGCAGCAATTCCACAGCTGAATCTGCATTACTGTGATGAAATGGCACTAGGCTGAGCTCACTTTAACAAAGACAAACGCCCCCACAGCAAGGAACGAAGATCTAAGCCCAGGAATGGGAAGTATGCTAACATGAGCACTCAATGTACAAATTTAGAAATTACTAGGAAAATTTTACCTATGCATTAAAATTACCAAATCCTTAACTATACTGAAGCCCTGTATACCATATTTTACGCTGTGCCCATATTTTAAGGAGGCTTCTGGAAAACTGATGAAGGTATTAAAAAGAGCCACAAAACCTAAGAGATGTGTTTGAGCACAAGTTCATGAACTCAATTTGTCTGACTTATCCAAAACGAAACTGAGAAGTGATTTGATTGCTACATCGAAGTACCACGACAAGGAGAAACTGCAGGATATTAAGGACCTCTTTACCCTATAGGGGAGAAGCATAAAAAGAATCCATGGCTGAAACCTAATACCAGAAAAAATTCAAATGAGACACGAGGCACACACTCATCATTGTGAGAGCAACGAACCATTGCAACAAACAGGCAAAGGGAAGCATTTTCTTTCTTCACGCACTCAGACCAGGACTGGACATTTTTCTGAAAGGCATGGGCTAGCTGGACACAAGTTACGCTTTGGTCAAATAAATTATTGGGTTCATTACAGCTGTAACAGGGAGAAATTTGATGGCTTGTGATATACGACTGATGAGACTAGATGAACTAACATCCTCTCCCCCAAGGCCAAACTTTATTAATTGATTTATCAGTGCTTTATGCTGCCATCCATTGCTGAGGTATCTGAGCACTTTCATATTAAATCAATAGCAAAATCCTTAATGGACTTCAAGGAGCTTCTGAAATGTCTACTTTCAGGAGTAAAACTAATTAGGGGATGATTTTTGAAGAGGTCAGAAGGTCTGTATTTATCCTTCTTGTTAAAGACTGCATATTACTGTATTTCCTTTGTGCTTATGTAGTATTTTGAAGCAGTGAGCCAGTGATTTCAGTCAGGCACAGTACTGCTAAACGGTTCTGTTTAAGAAACTCAGTTCAGTTTGTCTCCTCTAATGCCTGCCAAGGTGCCAGTGGGCACCATGACAAAACTCTCTTCAATTTCCAGGGCTGTTTAAGGCAATGGACACTTGCCTTATTGACACAAAAAAAATTTGCATCCTCATAGAGTCATAATTTAGATGAAAATGAAGAGTGCTAGTATGCACAAGGCACCACATAACCTACTCCTTAAAAATTACACCTTTTCAGAGACACAATACTATTCTACGCGAAGAACAGTTATAAAGTGATGGCATGTGGTGTTCTCAAAATATATGTATTTTGCAAAAGGGTATTAATTGCAGCTTGGACTCCAAAATTTATAAAAACACTTAAATATTTTTGTACAAATATATAAAATTTCCCAACGTATTCTTTGACAAATGTACACTAATAAAGTAACTTTCAAATAATTTAGAGGCTGCTTGAGGTCTAGCGCATAAAAAATACAGAAAATTTGCTAGCTGCTTCATTTTTCTTACAATAGCCAACTGTTAATGCTTTATTCTTCAAGTTAAATCAATTTTCATTAATTACACCCTATCCTTCTGGGCAAAGAATAATCAAAATAGGCAAAATAGGATTACTGCAAAAATAAGATATTGATCTAGTTTTTAAGCAGTATCCTACCATCACTAATTTTTGCTCAGTTTATTCATTGTTTTTATGGACCAGTGAAGAAGGTACTTCTCAAAATCCGGTGTGTTTCGATGGGCTATTTGCAGCTGTTAATTTTTCAGCCAGAACACGTTTACATACCGTGCACTCTATTGCATTCTGCAATCCCTCTAAAACTTTGTTTGGGCCTTTTGAAGTCACAAATCAATTTTCGCTCTTTGTACCTTCACAGAAAGAAGAGCTGATTGAAGATTGCTTCTTCCTTAGAGGTCGTCCAGCACCTACAGGAACAGGGCAGAGACCAAGCCCTTCCCTGCACGCTGGGTGCCCTGGCAGCCAGGTGCTCACGCTGTTCTCCGAAGCCCTGCTGAGCCCGTCTGCCTCAGGCAAGCAGAATGGCTCAGATCACCTCCTTTTAATTGTAATGGCTCCAACAGCCAAGCTTTCTTCCTGAAAGCATGCCTCTAGTAAAAAGCCTTTATGTCTACAGAAAAATAAAAGATGATTAAAATTTTGTAATAGTCTATACAAAGCTGAAAGGGAAACTGATCTTATTCCCCAGATTACAATCAAGAAACACACAGCAGTGCTTATGAATTACACTGGGACAAGAACACGCTTAGATGCCCAGACATGTGCTCATGCAGCAGCTCTGTGGAGAAAGCAGCATGCCTATGCCAGGGAACCCTTCTGGCTTGAGCTAGTACAGTTACCCTATTACAGCAGACATTTCTGAAAGCATAGACCTGGTGGCAGAAGACATAACGACTGCCAGCGAAATCCAGAAAGATCAGAAAGGTAGAGTGACACCAACTCCTGGAGAAGACAGGCAGCAATTAGACGGGAGGAGTAGTGAAGAAAGGAGACAAGCCAGTAACAACAAGCAGAAAGGATGAGAGGCAGTAAACCCCCAATACATCAATTTTACCCACAAGACTGGTGAATAATATCAAACCAAAAGATAAACATATATAACACACTTTGGGTAAGAAAATTGTTTTTTTTATTTCTTGGCCTTAGATCTGAATCCAAATTCACCTTGAATAATACTACCCATGGCAAAAAAATGTAAAACAAAAGAATAAAGTAAGACATAGCAAAATATTTTTAAATGAAAAAAATAGCAATACCAGTGAGTAGTCAGAGCTGCATTGAATACTTGACAGAAGTTTCATGAAAATCCAATAGGCAAACAGAGTTTCCTAGACACCAGCTGCTCAGTGAGACACAGTAGGTCAGCATAAGAAGGCTAAAGCATCAACTTTAATTAAATTTGATTTCCTAGTCTTAAACCATGAGTTAAAACTGATTATATTGCTTTAATTTTCTTGGAAGCCTAGAAAAACATGCCCTAAATACTCATTAATTCAACCACAAAGATTTGCAGTTTAGGATAACTTCTACATCTACTTTTGTATTCCAAAGCTATTCTTATAAATATTACAGACTGATTTAATGTGAATTACTCTAGTAAAATGTGTACAGAAATGACTGGCAGAACATTAACATTCATAAGACATAGAAGAAAAAATGGACCTGTTGTACCCAGATTATAATTCTGAAAATGAGGGCATGATATTAAATGACCCAAAGGAAGAACAGGAGGGAAAGTGACCTCCCAGAATATGAAGGTAGTAGAAAATGCTAATAAATTGCTCATCTCAGTTTAATAATTTAATACAAGCTGCATAAAATAGAAAGGCCACTTAGGAAGGCACAAAAAGCATCTTTAGCTATCAGAGTTCAATGCTAGTAATGAGAAAATTAAAGACAGCACAATCTAGCAGCACTTCTCCAAGTGCTGAGAAAGCCACAGGTAAGCCCCATGTTTGCACTCTGTGGCCTTAGAGAGGTCTGAAGGGCAGAAACAATCCCTAGGAAACAAACTTCACAGTCTCCTTTCTCTCCTTGCAAAGTTCTGTTTGTTTACAAGTGAACATTTATTAAAGCAAATCCTCAAATTTTTGCTTTGCTCTAAGGAGACAAACAAAATCAATAAGGAGACAAATCAAAATCTGAGGAAAAGAGGGAAGAGGAATTTGAGTGAGAATATTAATTCAACAGGTACCTTGAAAAGTAGTCATAACACTTAGAGACTACAGGGTTAGATTATATGCTTAAAGGCTTCTAACAGACTTTGGGAATATAACATGGGTGTATTTTGCAAGTTTGGATCCTAAAACAGCAACAAACTGTATTGGATTTGAGAAGTCCTGCTTTTGCAGACCTGTTCTGCAGTGCATTCAGTGCAAGGAAACTGTCCTGATGTCTAATCTATGACTAAGGCCCATGACCCATGCTCCTAAATGAGGGTTTCAATGTGCTAATCTCTGGCTTTGACCCAGACTCTGAAACTGGGTTGTTTTGGTTGTTGGTTTTTAAGGGCCATGTAGAATTCTAAAGACAGCAGGCCAGGAACTAACAAGAAGATGCAAATAACTGAATCATTTCCCCTCTCCTTTTAGCATGAACATTAAGAAACAAGTGAAACCAGTACAACAATACAGCAGCATGTGGGCAGTTATTCCTAGTTTCAAAGAGTTTAGATAGGGTGATAGTAAAGACCTACAGTGACAAGTTACAGTTCTTTTCCTCGGAATTCACAGTAAACAATGAATCAGTCTTTTAAGAGTTATCTGCCTAGCCCTCCACATAAGGGGCTGACACAGGAAAAGCCAAATATTTGATGAACCAAGGACACTAACCCTTACATCCACCAAATCAGAAATTAGATTCAAGGATAGAGATTCAAATATTTCAGTATTTCAAAATTGTTAACTGTATCTCAGAAATCTGCAGTTCTCTAGCTTCTGTTGTGAAAAACCATGCATTCCTTGTTATCTCACTATTTTATTCTTATGGATTAGCTGGAAACTAAAACTAGGAAATTAAACAAAAGATGGACACCTTAGAGCAGCCTTCTAGTACCTGAATGGGGCCTACAAGAGAGCTGGAGAGGGACTTTTTGCAAAGGCATCAGTGACAGGATAAGGGAAGGGCTTTAAAATGAAAGAGAGCAGGTTTAGATTAGGTATCAGGGAAAGAATTCTTTATTGTGAAGATGGTGAGATACTGGCATAGGTTGTCCAAAGCAGTTGTGGATGCCCCATCCCTGGAAACATTCAAGGCCAGGTTGGATGGGGCTTTGATCAACCTGGTCTAGTGGAAGGTGTCCCTGCCCAGAAGAAGGGGCTGGAACCAGATGAGCTTTAAGGTCCCTTCCAACACAAACCATTCTATGATTCTACTATCTGTAATAGACTGGGTCCCTGGTTTGTGCAACTAAGGTGGCACCCAGATATAAGAGAAGCATTTAAAATTCAGATTTAACAGAACTGATGGTCATTGCTTTGATTAAAGAAACTTGCAATCATATAGATGAAGTAGGCAGGCACCAGCCCTGCATCTATCATAAGAGAACAGATATTCAGGGAAGAAACTACCAGATGATCACTCAAGGAACATAATGACTTGACTTTACTAACGGCTGCAAAATTCCTCCTACCTGCACATCATCAAATAGCAGTCTGAAGAAAAAATAAAACCCAACCACAGCAGGAATACAGGTCCTCCTTTAATTACAGGTTTATGCAAAGAGATCTGTAATAATACCTCCTGCAATTTTTATAAGCATTCAAATGAAAGAAGAGCTTAGTGATTATCTTTTAAAAGCAGTGCAGGGAAAAGGCAGAAGGGAGCATAAAGAAGCCCTGCAGAAATTTGCTAGCAAATATACAGGAAGATGCACATTCATAAGTTTAAATGAGGACTCTCTCAAGAATTGACTGCAGCTGTGCATAAAGCAACCACAAAACTGAGGAGACACAACTGAACTTTAACACAAGAATTTCCAATTACTCAATATTCCTTCAAGAGACTTAAAATTTCAATAGGCCCACAAAGGCTTGAAAAGGCATTGGAGACCAACATATCTTAAATTTCGTGACAACTCTGGAGAACAAGCTGCTCTTATACAGATCTACCAAATGGTTACAAGAGAGAGATTTTGAGAACTACTTTAAAATGAGATTTCCTCCTCACATCCTGAAGTGGAAAATTCACTATTACCTCTGCAAACATCTTCTGTTTTGAAATGTGAGTAATAGTTTCAAGTACTCTACTAGGACTGCAATGCAACTGTGAGGCAACCTGCACTTCTACAGGAAATTATCTTGCATTACTTAAGATTTGGCAGGTGAATACAGAAAGCAAGTTGTTAAATGTTTCTCTGTAGAGTTAAACAGATCAAGCAATATTTTTTGTTTTCCAAAGGGAACCTAGGGTGCACACACTCCTGTTCAGTTATTTTTTTTACTTACTGGGTTCATGCTTTGCCCATTTGGACAAGTTGAGAAAATAACTTGGCTGTTATTTGTGCAAAACTCTGTAGGGATTTCAGTTATTCTTCTCAAATATACAGAAAAATGCAACTGGACAAAACTGAACTTCCAAAAAAGAAACAGGAGATATTCAAAGAGATTAGAAATAAAACAGAAAAATCATGTTTAAGCTCCTGTGCATAGAAACATGCTCAGACTGACAGTAACAACCCCATAAGACAGATACAAGATCTTTTGTGAGATCCATGGTGATGAGAAGCACCTTCCCATTACTTCATACTGCTACGGTCTCTACTACAGAAGAATCCACTTTCTGCTAGTAAAAGTCATACATTCACATTACAGCTCTCTGCAACTTATTTTAACATACAAAATCACTCGAGTAGTTTCAAATGCCATCCATCTACAAAGTAGTGAAGTGGGCAGGAAAGCCATGATAACTATCATAATCGCATTAGATACCATGAGAGAGAATGTTAAAATAGTAACTATTCGGAATTGATAATTTACTAAAAAAAATCTGGACAAAAAGCCTATACATTCATTTGAATTATACATGAGTATTCCACTTAATCAAGTAAAAAAAAAAAAATCAATCATACTGCCAGTAAATGGATGTTGTTAAACCTGTTTTATAGTTGAATATCTTTCAATTTGAACCAGAAAACAGACAATGAAAAATAACTTAAGCCTTCTAGGGAGTGGAAATTCTATATATGTCTATACATTTGGAGACACTTCTATAAACCAGGCAGAAGAAACCAGAAGTCTAGTGTTTCCCTACAGATAAGCTGAAGTACCTTACTGCTCAGTTTCAGCCCTTTTCATCTGTCACAAACACCATCACAGCCATAAATATGAGTTAATAAGCTACAGTACTTCATTGCTATTTCTACTCAAAAAAAGAGCCCAACAGTACATATACAGCTAACACATTACACCTTCAGCTATACCTCTTACATGTTCTGCTTCTAAACCCTCCAAGCAGACCCAGACCATATCCTCCTCCCACCACTAGATTGTAGCTACTTCCTTTTCCATGCTGTGTAGATAGGAAGTATAATTTGGGAGGAGGAAAAGAAAGACAGCTGGTTTCTCAGTCATCCTGTTATGTAAAGTGTGCAGATGGAAGTGTGGAAAGCCTGTGTGGCTGGAGTATGTCTGGTATGGACAGAAATCTGGTACGAATTAAAAAATACATTGACAGTTCAGTCTTCTAAACAGCATTTTGCCAGAAGTTTACAACTTCACGAAATTCAGGTGAAAACTAGCACAAAGCAACTCCATACTCTTTTAAAATACGTTTAAAATAAGAATAACAAAAAATATTTTTCCCCCTCTAAACCTCTTTTCTTAACCATTCTAAACTTAAACCAAAAGCTTACCAAAACCAATTAAACTGGCATTAACGGTCACTTCAGTCTAAATTTCAGCAAAACTACAAATAACTGGACAGACATTTTCATGAGGCTTATACAGCCTTATTAACAGGCAGTGGCACAAGCACCACATGTAAGGATGTTTCAGTCCCATTAAGGGATAGCCTGCTTTTCATACTGTCTACAAAGAGTGACAGAAGTTTATTCAAGTAAGTTATAACATCTTCACACAGATATCTTTACCATGAGATGGTGATCCCTTTAAAAGAGACAGAATAATGGTACCGTGACATAGAAACTAATCAAATATGAGGAAGACAGATTTATCTTCATTTAACATGAATGCACACTTCCTGATGTTTATATTTTTTCTATCAAACTTTACACTTTATAATAACTTTATAATAAATAAATCATTAAAAATGGGATTCCTAAAGGTCTGCAATTTGTTAGATTCTATTTTTTTGGTTACTTACCGTGTTTGTAGAAAAAACAATGTTTCTGAAACTAGACAGCAATAAGGATTCCCAAGCTAGATGCGAGTCCTACACTTCTAAGCATCTAACCTTACATATCAGGTATTGAAATGTTTGGGAGCATGACTGGTTTCTATCACATTACCTGGATTCCCAGGCTTTTTAGTGTCTCCAAGTGTTTCCCTTATAAGCCAGATTTGGTTTCTAGTGTGTAAAGGTAGGTTGTTTTTCTAAATTTAAAACACAGAGATTAGAGAACTAAAAATGTATTTGAAACAGACAAATACTCTGAAGAATTACTTAATGGAAGCTACTTGCTTTTTTTTAAAGTTTTCTAAAGTGTTCATGAGTGTTACCTGTAGGTAACCTGAGGTGATCATTTTTCATTTATATTAAAAAAATTAATCAAACCTATGGCATAAGGCCATATTCTGCTATTTGTAATACGCTAAGTAAACATTTCTAGACATAAGCACAAAGTAAGAATTTTTGTCCTACGATAAGCACAAATATTAATTCTTTTCATTCTACTCCCCCACAAAATTTGAAATATAAGTGGAAAGATTGCTGCTAATGTCCACATTCCCCATTTTTTTTCCTTAAATGGCCCATTAGGTTTTAAGAGTATCTTGACATGTCTACAACATACTAAAAATAAATTCAAAACTGAAAGTTTCTGCAAAGACAAACACAAAAAACAGGTTGAAAGTTTTTTTTAAATACAAACACATAGTACAAGTAAAAAGGAAAGCTGAAGACAAATTGATATAAAAATCAGTATTTATGTAAAAAAATAATGCACTGCATATTGTAAAATCAGTCAGTTACAGTATTCACCTTCACACAGATTTCTACATTTTCAGGCTTCAAAAGGTTACACAGCAAGGAAAAGAGACCTACAAGAGAGGCAGACTGCTTCCTAGATTCCATACCAAAAATTTATACCCTGAGCCTGCAGGGAAATTAGAAGCAGGATACAAACTCTGCTGACAGTGGAGTGTGTTTTTGTACTGCTAAAGCATTTGTCCAGCTCACATGGATCTGGAAGTCAGAGACAGTCTATCTTTGACAAGGAAACAGCCACAAAAATTAAGCTTCTAAAATGGGGTTGGGATGAAGGTGCAAGTCAGTGAGTGGATCCTCCATGTTCAACACACAGGAACTTTCCTGGAATCCAAAAGCTCACTTTATGAAGACTTCATCTCACTTAGACAGGTTATCTAAGTTCAAATATACTTTACAAATACATTTCATACCATGCAAGTTTAAATATTTTACTGTAATACTAGAATTCAGCCCTTTTCTTCATGTATTTCTCTGGAGAAAAAGTTCGTATTACTTAAACCGAAGTTTTTCTTTTTTCACTAAGATAATTGGAGAAAACCTAATCCTTACCTGCTGCAAATCACTATCCCCCTCTCAACAGTAATGCATTCATATAGTTGAGGGTCTGCCCCAAAACTATTTTAAAGCCATTTATTAAAAAAATATTATAACAGGATATATTCTCTACAAAACTCATCTACTACCAGTCTGATGAAGCAACAGAACTCTTACTACAGCTCTTCACTTTCAGGTACTACATACTCTATAACAATCATCAGGTAATAATTCCTAGTATGGAAATACAACAGCAACAGCTTTCCACTGTTGGGCTTTTTTTCTACTTCCAAAATGCCCTATAAAGCTGCAAAACCATGAAGTTTTTAAGAAGTATTGTAAGACAAGCAACTTCAAACTGGATTTTTACTTAAAACCCCCTCAGTTCTGCTCTACCTTTTGGTGCTAATGGCTCTAAAATGTTGAAACAGATTATTTTTATTATAAAGTCTCTATTTACTAACAGAGAAAACTAGTATCACATACTAGTTATGAATTTCTCAGAAAATTGTATTTATAGTGTGCAGTCTACATCTGAGATAAACGAAACAAGATTGTCAAAACAGTACTTCAACATGTAAGAGATGAACATATAAAGGCACGTACAGATTGTCAATGATTACAACTCATTTCTTTGACAAGAGAGTATTTTCTGCACTTGTAAACAACTTTGTTTACATAAAGGCTCACACCTTTAAAGTGAGGTTAGTGCTGCTGACTCAGTTATTGCTACATTCACAGTTTAAGAGAATTTTAGACAATATATGAGGTACACTCCCAAACAGAGCCATCTTCATTTCTTCCTTGTTCATTTATCATTAGATAACTGAATTATGCAGACTAAAAGTACTGACCATAGTAGCCAGTAACACCCAAATCATCAGATATGAGATAAACATTAGCACTGATTAAACTTCAAAAAACCAAAAAGTCACCTTTGCAGAAAAAAGTTCCTGTTCTTCATTACATGAATATTTTCTTCATTTTAATGTGTGCTAGTAAACTTTATTCTGGGCACCTTAAGAGCCCATTCAAGCTGTAATAGAATTCTTGCACCTTTTAACCAGTTATGCTAACTCAGTCTCTTGATGTAACAGCT
The DNA here is from genome assembly GCA_013397845.1 of Melanocharis versteri. Taxonomy (NCBI): domain Eukaryota; kingdom Metazoa; phylum Chordata; class Aves; order Passeriformes; family Melanocharitidae; genus Melanocharis; species Melanocharis versteri. The sequence goes on from VZTG01010150.1 coordinate 563,769, forward strand.
AGGAGTCAAAAATCACCTTCTCTTTGATCTTCTAGCATACAAGTCTCTTATGCTTTTTGTTAGCTGCTTTACGAATACTTTGTACACTCTTCCACAGTACGTATGCGTGGTTTTCTGTAATTCCCGTTCTAGGGGCTGCAACAGCGAATGAATCAGGTCATCTCCAAATGAATACTGTCAAGAGGTTAAGGAAATTTAAGGTTAATATAGAAGATTGTCATTACTCAGAGGTATTACAGTTTCATAAAAATTATTTTCAGCATTATATTTGCTGTCTATAGGTTTATTAAATATTTTCAAGAACTCACGAGTGCTTCTGAATGCAGTAGTTTAAAAACACCTCTAAATTACAGAAATATACTCTCATGCTTTCAATAAACCTAACAAGAAAGATATTTTTTCTAATGTTAAGCAAATGAACTTATTCAGACAGGCAAGGAGGAAATTTAAAATTACCTTACCCAATTAAAAGTTTACAAATCTAAAATGATTTCTGGATACTTTTTTTGTTGTATGGTAACTTTCTCCAATGACATATAACCTTTAAGTAATACAATTCTAATCAAATTATAATGAAACAGCAATATAAAAAGTGGTACTGAAGTTTCATTAAACTGAATGATGGTCAAACACATACTATGTTTAACACGGGCATGAAATAAAGTTGTCATTAACTCAACAGTGCAATGTTTTTTATAAACAAATGATAAGTTAAAACAGCATTTTGAAGTAACATAATTTTGTTCATCTTATTACCATTGAATCAGTAGTGGTTTACGTACTTTCTCTGACATGTTCATACACGAAATGGGATCATAAATAAAAGGAAATAACTTTTTCTTCTATTTTTGAAAATGCTCAAAGGAAACAAAGAAATTGTATTTTTATGGAAACACAATCACTTTCCCTGCAATGTATTCTCAGACCCCCAAAAGTACTTTTCTTCATTTTTATATCTATATGACAACGTGTAATAAAGCAACATTAAAATATACTCTTGATTTTTGTAGGTTATACACACACAGTATCCTGCTACATTAAAATGTGCACCAGTGCTAAGTTTTACAGCTCTTCAGTGAGTATACTGATGTAGTGATAAATAGTTTATTAGATGACTTCTTTGCAGAACGAAGTCACTGTGCTTTAAAGGAACAGCAACATATTAATACACTGATTTTCTAGAAAAGGTCAAAACACAGTATATAAAAAATTTTTTTACAATCTGAACCTAGATACAATTAGGTATTAAAATGCTGCAGTAAATACATACAAACTTTGGGAAGAAGGGATTTTTCCTGCACTCTAAAATCTCCAGAAAAATGAAGCTTCTGGTGATGGCTTGTTCAGCCTGGAGAAAAAGATTGTCCCTCTCTACTCTACACTGGCGTGGCCTCACCTTGAGTAGAGTGTGCAGTTTTGGTCACCACAATATAAGAAGGACATAAAGCTATTAGAAAGTGTCCAAAGGAGGGCAACCAAGATGGTGAAGGGCCTTGAGGGGAAGCCATCTGAGGAGCAGCTGAGGTCACTTGGTCTGTTCAGCCTGGAGGAGACTGAGGGGAGATCTCACTGCAGTCTGCAACTTCCTCATGAGAAAAAAAAGGAGGGGCAGGCACTGATCCCTGCTCTCTGCTGAGCAGTGACAGCACCAAAGGGAATGGCCTGAAGCTGCGTCAAGGTAGGTTTAGGTTGGATATTAGGAAAAGGTTCTTCACCAGTGGTTGGGCACTGGAACAGGCTCCCCAAGGAAGTGGTCACAGCACCAGCCTGACAGAGCTCAAGAAGTGTTCAGACAATGCTCCCAGGCACATGGTGTGACCCTTGGGGAGGGTGCTGTGCAGGCCCAGGTCTTTGGATTTCAATGATCCTTGTCGGTCCCTTCTATGAAGATGTTCGAAGACCTCTAAATGCTCATGGAAACAGTTTACCGGGTGATTTATTAAATAAATTAGAATAAAGCCTTTTAAATAAACACTGACAGCTACAGGTATTGTTCTGGAATCCTAATCTAGACATAGTCTACGCTCTGTTTCAAAAGATGCTCATCAAAACAGGAATATACTGGAACCCCATCCAAACAATAAAGGAGAAACTGGTGAAACATGTGAAAGTACTTAAAAGAGAAAAAAAATTATTTTGTTGCAATCAAGATGAATATCAAGGTACCTACAAAATACATGTACCACTATAGATAAACATACATGAAAGAATAACAAGTACAATGCAAAAAACACTTACTTTTTTTATTGCTTCATAGACAGCCCTAAAAGTCGGTTGTTTATCATCGTGGTAAACACCTCTATTTCCATGAAGAATAAATATACCTTCTTCTTCAGCTGCCTTACAATTGCTTCCATAGATGCAGTGGTCAGGCCGGTAATTCCATTGGCAAGGAAAGACATATAGACTTTCTGTGTGGAAAAATGAGAGCTCTGGGTTAAGTATCAAAATTGTTTCAGGAAATAAACCAATCTTCTCTTTATTTATTTAGGACTGCTTTATACATTTCCGTACAGTTGTTTTGAAATCTAGCAGTTAATTGCACTCTAGCAAGTTCCCGCACCGTCAGAGAATTAAACAAGTGAATAGTCCCTTGAATGCTTTAATCCAAACGCCTGCTAATAGAATATTTTCCTGGATTTTTGAAGACCATGGAAAAGATAACTTCACAGAGTTAGACTTAAAATCAATGCAGATTTACCTGGATTGTGAAAAAACATAATGTTCAATAGATCCTGATCGCCCCACGTTATGTTCAACTTGTATTTCTTCAGTAGTGGCATAAGAATTTCTCCCCACTGTAACCGGACTGGTGTCATATCATTCTATCAAAAAAACAAAGCAAAACAACACACATTCAGGACAGTTATTCTTACAGGGAAGGAAATGCCTTACAGAACTGCAGTAACCCGCACTTCGAAGTTACAAATCTCAAATGTATAGATGACTTCTTCCTTTTAAACCAACAAGCCTATCTAAGGAAAATAATTAAGGACACTTCCAATTGCTTTATTTCTCAATTATTAACTTACTGGGAAAATTTCCCTCTAACACCTTAAACCAAGAATTCTAAGAATAGCAAGGGGTTTTTTAAACAGCATTAGGATCTAACACCAAAATTGTGTTTAAGTCATGCAGCAAGTAGATAAGGAGTATTTGAATATCCACACTTCATGCAATTTCTATCTTTATCACAGAGTGATAACACACACAGGTTCTAATGCTAACTGCAAAAATTCGAACCAGTTCAATATAAAATTAATTTTTAAATAGTTCCAAACACATACAGATAAAAAACACTGGCTACGAAGCAGTGTACAAAAATACAGAAATCCTCCAAAGGTTTTCAGAAGCATTTTCATCAGGTTGAACTTTTTTTTTTTTTTTAGTTACTGAACTTGAATTTCCACATCAACGGGACAACTTTTCACTAGCAAAAGTCAGTAAGAACCAAAAACAACAGCTGTACTAGATTCCCAAATTCTTGGTTTAGCAGAATCACTTCAAAAGAAAAGGAGTCCTCCTAAGGTTCTGGTTGAGGAGCAGCGACTTGGAGTAAATTGGCCTACACTGACTTCCATGTTAACAAAGTGATTAAAATCTGCAGTTTAAATGGTTACATACTCTAAAGCTAATCTCTTATCTTTACACCTTATTTAAGCTCAACTAGAACAGAAAAGGAACAAGGCTGCTCACTTTGTACCTTGTACTTCACAGTTTTGAGAGTGAGGACGGAATAAGTCTCATAGAGAGAAAATTCCTGAACAAGTACAAGCATTGTACTCTTCCTCCTTTTTAACCAAGTTGCCAAAAAAAATATTGTATTAGAACTCCAGTATAGTTTGGGATTTGCATACAGGAATATCATGTTAAGAGACAGATTACTGGGAGCAAAATACTCAGTTTGAGATTTACAGTATCAAAGACTTCCATCTCTGAGCTTTACACTGACAAAGTAGAAAGCGCACAAATTAGCAGTTCAGTTTTTACTCTTTCCTCAAATCATTTCAGCCATCAAATATGAAGGGTTTTTGGAGCTGAAGACTAAACCAAGAAACACTACAAGGTTTCAGACAAGAATTAATACAAAAAAAAATCTATAGCTTATATTACGTAAGAAGCCAAACAGAATATTACAGTCCCTTCTCTCCTAAAAAATTTATGACAATGATTGCCTGGAAGTATTCGATGAGTGCAGGCATAAGAAATGCACAAGAAAATTCTTCTCTAATAAGAATTATCATTAGGCTCAATGCAATGTGATTAAATGAAATAAAACACAGGCTTTAACACTAAGCTAAAACCTTCCAAAAAAGCAAATAAATAAGACTGAATCACAGTTGGTAAAGATTACTCCTCCACCTGAAATTTGCAATTCACAGAATATTGACCTAAGGTTTAAGTTTAGACAAAATGCTAAGAATTAAAAACAGAACTAAATTAGCTCACTCATACCAGGCAAATCATGGTAAGAGAACACACAGTAGCAAATATAGTTTCAGAGCAACCCACAGAAATAGAGTTCAAATTGTTAAAGTCATTATTTAATAAAGTTTTCTTTTCACCTGTAGATTTTAATAGCAGAGAAATCCAGAGGATATCCCAAGAAGATGTAAAGCAGGTAACAACATGCATCACACAGCCAGAAGTCTAAAAGCAATACTACTTGACAAATAGTGCTGTCAGATTTAAGAACTGGAAATTGTAATATTTCCATAATCTTTGCATAAATAGAAAAGAGCTATATATTAATAAAATAGCAGTGATATATAATGACACTAGTGTAGGAGCAAGAGAAGCTACTTGAATAATTACTTGTTTTCCTTCTTTAAAATATTCTATTGTAACTTGTAGTGAAGGGAAACAGCCTGAGAAGCTGGATGCTGACAGAACTGCTTTTCAGAAGTTACTCAAGTAAAAAAACTCAAAAGAAAAAACTCTACAATAATTTTATAATTTCCAGAATATAAGCCTTCTCTCCAGTATTCCACAACATGCAAAGAAACCCCAAATGATAGTAGGCATTTCTGTGATGCCATCAAACTGATACAGACTCTTAAGAATTCTCAAAACTCTAGTTTACTTGAGCAGAAGAAAATGTGTAAGAAAAAAAATATAAGCAGGGACATCAAAGTATTTTCTGACATTTTGGGTTGGTTTTTTGTTTGTTTGTTTAGCCTGGTAATTACTCATTTATGTACCAGAAAACTTCTGCCTGGCCAAGGCTGAAGTCAGACTTACAAAAGCTGTCACATTTAGCCTTGTATTACCTTTTTCTAAATTCTAGGAAGAAAATACAAAGCTGAGGAAAAATTCTCAAATCACACAGCAATATCTAAACAAACTGCAGCTGTGTCCCACAAATAGCTGACCAACTTAAATTTCCTTAATGCCAAGGGAGACCCAGCCCTCTTTCTTCTGGTTACATGTTTCTACCCTCTTCTTGCACTAACAGTGTAGTGCTAACACTTACTGCATTTTTTGGTGAGCTGATGTACTTCAGTAACCCAGCAGAAGGATTTCTTTTTTCTACTGTTAGCAAATTGAATTGAATCACAGAGGGGACCAAGCACCAAAGGCTATGACCAACTAAATAAGAGAAGTGGGAAAAGCAGCTGGTAAGAGACAGGAACCTTCCTTTAAGAAGCAATTTGGTTTTGTGCAGGCTCACCATATTTCTTGAAACTACAGCCCTAAGCAACACTGAATGGTAAAAAAAAGGTTATAATGGTTTAGGTCATAGAAGCTCTCTGAACTTTGTTTTTTTTTTTTCCCTAAAGCATACCCATGAACTTCTATTTTGCACACTCTCTCTGGAGTTAATTTATCTGGGCCTTGTTTGATTTTCCAAGAGCTTGTTCCCTTCCTTGACTGCCTGCATCCCAGGCATTACAACTAACCTTCTTATTAAATGTGATAGAAGGCATTCCTCTCTATTCACATTGCCTCATTGGTCCTTTTGTTAAAAAGCACCATACCTGTAGCATTTGCTGTATCTCTTCCAGTTTAAAAAAAAATCTACATCTATATGTATATAAATACAAAAAAAGTCACCTACTATTACCTCTTCCATGTCCTACAGAGTCTTGAATGCTTTACATTCCCATTTTCTAACTGCTGCTTAGCAGAGACAACATGCAGGCACTAACCATCAGGAGCTTCATTATGAAGTCCAGTCTCATGTCCAGTTATGCAGTATAATGACCACAGTATATTCACTAACACATGTGCATGCACACGTATCTGTATACAAGCATACACGTGTGCGTTTAGTGCATGTATTTGTGCTGTACATATACACAGAGACTCACAACACACAAGACAAATAAGACAGGACCAGGAGGAACAACATCCGTCAGGCACCACCGACAGCCAAGGAGTTAGGATGCTTGTCTGAAATGGCCTGACCTGACATTCCTGAGAAGATTGAGGCTCGAATAAGTAAGTGGATAAAAGATGACTTAATCCTGGAGCAGTACATGGAACTACAGGTTTATTGCTACCCAGATGATATTATAACCATTGGCTAAAGTCTCTGGTTCTACTTTTTGTTTATCCATCTTCTGGATCCTCCTGACTCTTACAAATCAATGCAACAACAGAAGAAAGATGCTTAAAGGCCCCAAGCGGCTCAGCTTGTAATTTGGGCTACAACAAAGAACCCACAGTTTTAAATCCATAGCACTGGAGGAATATCCTGATCAAAACTTTCACTTCAGATAAATGCTCTAGCACTACAGTATCATGCAAAAAGGTCTACAGGCACCTTTAAAAAGATACAAAAATTCCCAGAACTTATATAATCCTTGAAGAATTTGTTGAGCCTCCTGAAAGAATATAAACAAACTCACACCTTCCTATAAAACAATGAAGCGTTTTCTAGTTCTACTGTATTTCACTGGAATAGTTAATGGGACACAACACGGAACTGTTACCTGTAAGGTCCAAAAGCATCTGCAGTGTCAAGGGTTACTGGCAAGGGTTACTAGGATAGTCCCTACCCCTGAATCTGGTGTACCTCTTTTAAAAGGTGTGAAAACAGTAGCTCCTTTGCTACTATCCAACCACAAGCAAAGTCATACACTCTCAGGCCCACTGTGTACAGACTCAGCAACACTAAATCCTTTTCCAAATTTTCCTTTGATGTCAGCAATTTTTCCTATTGACCAATTCCCTTTATAATAAGACATTCGAGGAAACTGAAGATGAAAACTAAGTCTCTGCAAGTTTCCATGAACAGTAGTTTTTGTAATAAAGCTTGTGCATCTTAGGGCACTGTGACGCTCTGCAAGCTTGTGGGACCACACTCTAGGTACTAAGGGAGAATACCCTGCTCAGTGCTCTCTTAGCCCAGATCTCACAGAATCACAGGAAAAATATTCTAGCCATCTAGAACCAAGGGAAGTGCATTCAAATTTCATTCTGAATTTCAAAATACTCATTAATTATTTTACCTAATTAAATCTTATATTTTAAGTATATATATACACTTAAATTTGAAGAAAACACCAGTTTCAGGTGTTAAGGAAAAAGGACTACATGTTGTCCTTTAGAAAACTACAGTTCATTTTATTGACAATTTTAGTATCCTACATAATCTGTATGCTTTTGAAAACTTTCACCCCAGTTTTACCAAAAATGCACTAAGTTTCCAATGAATTGATAACCTAAGCTGTATTGAGAAGCCAAACCAGAATTCTGGCACAGTATGAATAAAAGACCAACTTTATCTTAGCGTTTACCACACCCAAAATAAATCACTATACAGAAATGCACTGTCAGACTTAAGATACATGCAGTTTTCAATCCCATGTTTTTCTCATTATACTTTTCAGTATTTTCATTTCTCCATATGCTATCATCAGTAAAACAAACAAACAAAGTAGACAATGCAAGATTTCACTGATGATATATATAATGATGATAGAGAAGTTTTCTTGGAGAAACTACAGTCATATACTACAGCTACTATAACTTTCTACTTTAACTACAACTGAGATAATCCATTCTCCACTTCTCTTAAATTCTCTGAATTTCCCTGAAGAAAAATATATATCAAGAATGCTACAATGAAGGCTGTTTATTAAACTGGAAATGGAGGAGAATTCACATCTACTGCAAGTTTATATTGTTCCTCTTATGAATGTATCTTCTAAAAGTTTTTGACTACATGATTATTTTTCCCTAACCAAACTTCTCTTAAACAGAGATGTACTCTTCCCCCAAACATAATCCCATAGCACTGCTTTTGTACTTGTGTTTCAAGTACATAAGAAAAAAACTGCAAGTCTGAGAAGCAATGACCATTTCTACTGCTGTGTGCATTGCTTCCATGCATGTAGTAGTAGCTATTTTCATGACGAACTTCTCTGTTCACAAAAACTAGGACAGCAAAGCAAATAAAAAGATACTTGGGGTGATAATCACCAGGCTATGATGTAAAAGATCAAAATCTGGAATCCTTGGTTTGCAACAACTTACTAAATGCTTTAGCACCACCTCCTGGTCATACAACTACACACATTTTACAAGTTTACAATAATTGTTTTCTGGGATGCCTGTACTGAAGAAGTAATGTGGGAATATCTACTGGCAAATGTAATTTACAGCAAATTGCATCAAGTCACAGGATCCCTCAGAACTAAGAAAAATTAAAACAATCAAGCACACTTGAAATTCAAGAATTACAAGTCTTACAGTGAATGACATTTAAAAAATAGATACTATTTTATAAGCAGTGTACTTTGAGAGCATTATTACAATTACAGAAAAAAATTTTGAAAAATACACATGAATATGAAACAGGAAGAGAATCAGAAGATGTAAATCCACAGAAAATGCAACTGAGGCAACACACATACCTTGAAATATTTTCTTCTGATACGTGTCATATTCATTAGCATGACTCCAGAATTAATTCCAGTTACTCCATAATAGGGATGTCTAGCAAAACGATTATACCACCCAATACGAGGCTCTTCATGTTCTGGTGCCATTGCAGCAATTTGTGTGGAGTTGAACTTTCCCAGAAAAGACCAAATATCATCAACAGGCCTCAAAAACAGGATGTCAGTATCAACATACAGTAGTGAATCCACATTTTTGAGGATTAACTGTGAGGGAAAGAAATTTAAAACCAAAATTTTAAGTTTTATTGAACTTTTCTTCATAAAATACAATAAAGTTTAACAAATTTTTGTCCTATGCAAATAAATTCACTTCAGGCTGACAGTTTGCAGTCAATAAATTTGTCATCATTCCTTTTTCTCTCACTGTAAAGGATTTTTGTAGAGGGAAATAAGTTTTACATAGAACAGCAATGCAAAGGCACTCATTCTACATTTTATTATGTAAGGGCTCCTTAGAAGTAGGTGGAGGCCAGGTGTAATGTTACTCTGACAGGAGCTCCTACCTTGCTCCTGTTCCCTTGCTTTCTCATGCAGCTAATCAAACAAGTGTAAAGAGCCCCAAAAGAGACAGTTTTTGGGAGATAGCTGCCACTGCTCTAATTCAACAAGCCTGAAGTATGTTTTTTGAAGTGTCTCAGATGAGCATATGCACAAAACACCGGCAGCGATAGCCCATTTCTTGTTTCCTTTTCTCTAACACTTCTCAGACCCATGCATGCAGGAGAGTTTCCAACTGAATGAGGGGATGAGGTGTGATAAATCCATCTCACCTCTGAAAAGATGACATGACCTATACCTCTTTCTGAGGAATCTGTGCCATATGCATCAAGTGAGAAAAGGACTTTTATTCCATAGGGTACTAGTGCCACAGAAGAACGTTAAATTCAGAGGGTTTTTTAGGATGTCATGAAAGTAACTTTCAGGAGTAGTAGTAGTTCTTCATTTAAAACCAAACAGAAATCAGATTAACAAGGACATTTTGATGCTTCATAAACAGACTTCTGGATTGTCTTATTACAAAGTAACTTACTGGCAAAAATAGCCTTTGCGAAGCACATGGTTTAAACAATTTCTTCCATTCTGCTGCACTCTCAGATGGAAATGTTATTGGATATAATGTGTAATTAACTTCTCCTTCATAGGGGAATTCATCAAGCTATGTGAAAATAAGAAATCACAAACATTACTTCAATTCAATTCTATTACAAAAAAAAATCAATTCGCCATTCAAATTGATACTTGAACACAAGTGCAATGCCTCTTTTCTATAACAGAAATACAAGAATTTGTAGCTAATTAAATGACTTGAACAAAAAGTGGCACCTGCAGGCCACTAAGAAGAAAACACATCATATCAGATCACATGCACAAGGAAGAGGAAGTAAAATAAATTAGTATTTACGTAAAGTAAGTACATGAACCAAAACTCTTCCTCTCTTAACTAGTTACCACAGAACAAATACCAACGAAATCCTTCCAAATTTAAAGTAATCTTACTCCATTTTTGCCACAGCTACTGTTTGCATAACAGTATATATAAATTAGCATGTGTAACGTACTAACGTCACAGTTAATATGACATTTTAAGCACAAAAATAGTAAAACCCTCCACAGTTACAGCCTAGTCTGTTTCTAAAACTGCTACTCCAGTCATACTGTAGTTTTCATTAACTGAAATTTACTGAAATTAGACATAACCATATCTATCATATTCAAAAAATTGTATGTCACTTTCTCTAAACAATGTAAGACTGACTCATGCTGAAAGCACAGGGACAAAAAAAGGACAGTTCTTTAATTTTTTCTTGTAAAGCCAACTCTAAATAAGCTCACACAAGGTAACTGGTTTGCATTCAGAACAACAGGCTTGTGTTTAACAGATTCAAGATGACAAATCAGGAAGTTTTGGTCTGTCTCTAGGAGAAACTCTGCTATCAGCAGCTGGAATTCTTCCACAGGAAAAAATTCCAAAGATCCTTGTCAAATACTGTGAATGCCTTATTACCTTATTTTGAGACTCCTGCATTTCTGTCACTCTACCAAACAACTATCCAAGAAGTAGAAGAATTGCTGTATATTGTGCTACGAATTGATTGTGCTACAAATTCATTTAATACATTTTTTGAATACTTACTATGTCTTTGAAACTCTCATGCAATTGGTCCTCAGCAAAAATATGAAAATGGAGAGGTTTGATGCTGAAAATAATGGCTGATCTCAACATAGTAACCGTCTCCTCCAGTCTTTCACCACAGGCCACCACTGCTAGATGCATTTTCTCAGAAGGATGTGTCTTCATATAATCATATCTGATACAAAAATATTTTTATTTGACATTATTTCTAACATAGGCTTAAAGAAAAACACTATTTACTGCAGCAAGTAACTCAACAAAATGCCCTTTATCATACTTAAACCAGCAAAGTATAACTCAACAAAACATGCAAACTACAGCATTACACCTCATATGTATGCTTAAATTTAACATGAACCATTCTCATAATCACTCCCACCATCCCAGTCTACAAGGGAAAAAAACAGTCTAGAAGATCTATACACAAACATTTATTATTTACAATCTTACTATTCATTACTAGGAAGGAAATTCATCAAAATAGTTATGCTAGAAGAAAGACTACATGAAGCTGCATCAAAATGTCAAAGGCTGACAGCACATTAAGTCCATACATGAGTTTTTTCCCCTTTCCCTGGAATAAATACAGACATAGGAAAAAATGACAAATACAGCAGAGTTGAACTCAACAACAAAAGTGAGATAACCCCTACTTCCAAGAAGTTCTGTTAAGAACATTTTTGACTGATCTAGGTTTTGTCCATTTTCTGCTCCAGTACGTCCTTTTTTGTCAAACACACACGTCAGTGTTTCGCCCAAGCACTGACAAAACACACAAAGTTTTCTCCTATCCTTCCGTCCTGCAGGAGGTACAACCTGGGCTGGGCAAGGGGGGAAACTAACAGCTCAGATGGTCTTGTGGAATGCCCTGGTGTCCCATTGGTTCTGGAAAATCCCCCAGAGGTACACTGACCACATGCACTGTCCATGTCCTTGAGGCTAAATCATTGCAAGGTGTGGGGACTGGGAAATCCTTTATTCCTGAAGACACCTGTGCAACAGTTATGGTGAGAAGTGCCTGGAATGTAATATACAGGGTACATTTTATAGTTATTTCATTATTTTAATATAATAGACTGAAACTGGCATCAGGTAAATACCATTAGCTTGGTGGCAAACACAGTGGGTACACTAAAAATCTCCTGGATTTCACACATTTAGTCAGAGAAGCTTTCAAAGCTTTCAAACACACATCAACTCAAAACCCATCTTGCAAAACAATATTATGCGCTTGAGCTGTTTAGACAGAGTATGGGAGGAGGGGGGCTAATAGAACCAAAAGTATCTGAAGGTTTAAATTACAAGTTTAATGCCAACTTATGCAGACAAAACCAATTCTGAAGTTAGAAAAGACTTTACCAAACTAGTAACAATAGAGAACTGCTTTACAAATCACCCATTCTCAGAAACTTGTCGAAGAGACACTTCAAGACAGAAATACCAGATGTGATCCTTAGCCCATAAATTCACCCAATTTATGCAACTATGTAAATATATAGAAGTTTTCCTTTAAATTGGCTGGATAATATGCAAATATGCCTCTTCTCTTTAAGGCACATAAGAGCTATACACATTATTTTCAGTTTCACGAGGCAAAATATAAACAAAATTATCACTGTAAAACTGCTGAATTTTTAATGCCATAAATAATTGCTGCATTTAAAAAACATTCTGAGTTTTGAAAGAATTGAATGCCCTGGAACTAAAAAAAACTCCTTTTTTTTTAAAATCTAAAATTCAGGGATTTAAACTAATAAAATTTTAATTAGCTTATGTAGCCAGTCTTAAGTCAAGGTTTGGGGCATTATTAAAAATCACATGGATGAAAGACCTCATAGGTCAGATTTAGAGCCAAAACAGGGCACCTAAATGAAGATGCTAATCTACAAGATTGTGTCCAAAGTCTCATTAAAGCCAACAGAGATCTAGTGAGCAGGTTATGGAGCATAGAGAGCAATTAATCTTATTTCACAGTAAACACCTCAGGCTTGAATCAATTTTTAACATAGGTATAGTGCCATTTAATAAGTTCTAGAATATCCCACCTGATCTTCAGCAGCCAGTCCATGAAGACTGGGTATTTCAAAGATAATTTTGTGTCTAGTAGTCCTAAAAAGATGTCTAGGATACCCAAGTGCTTCTTGATTAACACCAACCATTTACTTCTCAGCAACTAGATGGCTGGTCACCTGGATCATCCTCTATGTCCTTTCAATTTTCGTGACTAAGACCTACCTGACATAGACACCGATATGCAGACATCTATATTAATATGATTTAATCTGCAGACTGAAACCTTCTGTAAATCTTGAATGAAAATCTCAAAATTAGTATAGGTTAACAGGCACACTCACAAAAAAAAAAGAATCTTGAAATATAACCAAGACATGATTATATTTCAGACCTTTATACATAAAGCTAATTTAAACATTACACCATGTAGTAAGTAGTAATGTAAAAAACACAATGCAAGCTGAATATGATGAGGGTAGTTGAAACCCAGAAATAGGTACACTGCTACAGTGTGAACAAGGTGCAAGCAGCAGATTAGCCTCATCACTAATCCACTGAAAAGGGAATTACAATAATTAAGTCCTGAAGTCATGAGAGCCTACAGTGATATTACAAGGTCATGTGATAAATAAGGGCAAAACCTACACAAACTGCATATCTGAAAGCCAAGCTCCTGAACCACATGTAACACACAGCTTTCCATGAATAAATTATGACAAAAATTATGCCAAAGAAGCTCTAAAATGGACTAAGATTCAAATACTGTATTTTATTATTTCTACATCTAGTGACATCTGTGAATATAAGAACATTTCAAGCCACACAACAAAATATTGACTGATCATGTTATAATGCTTTTACAGTCAATTTGTTCAAACAATCTCTGTTTTGTAAGTTTCAGGCTTACTGAGTTCAGTTTTTTAATCTGTGCTTAGAAAATATTCCTTTTAAGGCAAAAAAAACAATTAGAAAGAGCTAACAAAAACTGAATTTCAGGTCATACCATATAGGAAACAATTGGACTCAGATCCATAAATTCACAACATAAAGCTTTATCCCTGAAGCAGATGGAGCAAGACGCTGTTGGAAAGAACAGGCCACCACTTCCTCTGTGGATTATCCACTACAAAGGGAATGAGACATATTCGATCTCAGAAATGTATTAAGGCAGAAGTTAGGAGACTTCAGAATTGTGGTCCTTACTCCGGACTCCATGAAAAGACCCCCTTTAGTGAATAGAAGCTGCATTTGACTTCCCTGCATACAGACCACTGGGAAACACAGCCTCCTTTTTAGCAACCAGGCCCCAGGGCTGCACCTCTCCCTTTCACATACACCTCTCTCCACTCCCATGTGAAGTCCTATGCCTATCTTCATCCAGGAACACCCTTTACCGATAACCCTCAGTTGCCAGCATCTTTCATCGCTTTTTCCTCTTCCTGATGCGAGAAGCAGCATGAATCATAAACTGTTCAGCAGAGCTTAATCATCTTGAGCTCTGCAGTCTCACCTTCAATGTGAACATGTTCCACCCACAGAGCCAATTATCTTTTTCATGACTTGTCTCACTCCCTTTTTCAGTATTATGTCTACATGGCTTTAGGTTTTCCACTAATTTCTTCCCAAATTATCTGCCCCCAACTGCCCCCTTCTTTTCCCACCTCTGTAACCCTTCTTCCCATCTTTCTCCACTGCAGTTAGGCATGCAGCTACCTCACAAGAAGCCAGAGAAAGGAAAACCACGTTCATTTAGGTAACTGGTCCGGTATCTGTTATGACCAAGTGACATGAGATCTTTTGGCAATACTTTTTTTTCAGCAGTTCAGTTGTTGAGTTTGAGCAAAATAAAATTTATTCTACAAGAACAGTAACTTGTCTGAACCTGAGCAGGTTTGGTATCAGAGTGCTACAGCTCTGGTACGAATCTCCAATAATCTCCAATAATGTGGGAGTCCTAGCTCCTGCAGGGAAAGAAAAAACCTCTAGTAACTAAAATCAAAGAGAAAGAAGGTACCTGTAACCCAGTAGAAGATACTGAGCAGGATGCCATGACAGGATTTGAGTCTTTAGGAATAAATAAGAGAACTTCACTTTTGTGAGGATACCAATTACACATGAGGGGTAGGGACACTAAAAATTAACAAAACAGTTGAGACAGAGCTCCACACATACTCTCATGAGTCTAGGAAACACATTTAAAACAATCCACTTTTACAGTGTGAGTAAAAAACAAATATTTTAAAACATGCTGCTCAGCAGCAGCATAAGGCCAAGTACAAGCCTTGCCCTGAAGTATTTCTGTGTCAAGTGTAGACCTTCATTCTATACTGATTAATTCTGCTGTTAATAACCTCTGAGAGAGAAACACAGGTGGATATCCTCAGTGAATCTGCTACAACAAGGTCTTCCAGAGCCTGTCTGTCAAGACACCGCCTTATATTTAAAGATGTTTACCATGATGCATTGTATATTAAATTAGCATTTCTAGGTCAATTAAAATTATGAAGCTGTAATTTGATAGTAAGTTACAGAGGTATGTTTTGACAGGTTATACTTTTCTAGAACCTTCACGGCATCCCAGCTGCACTTCCACAGAAAAAAAAACCAACCCAAATTTTATTGGCACTAAAATACCCACCAGCTCCACAAAAAGCTTAGCTCTGTCCTTTAGACTTGACACAAGGAACTCCAGTGGAAAGCACAGGTGAGAGGGTACCAAAACCTCAAGAACATCCTGAATACAGTTCCATCTAATTTGGTGTAATAGAAGTGTTTTTTATAATTAGCAAGGAAAATGCTAGTTATATTCATTAAACTATGTGGGGAAAGTATTTTCATATAATCGAACTGTATTATTTCAAATCTGGCACTACAATGTACCTGAGAAAATCAAATGGTAGATATGTAAGTACAATACAGATGGTTTACTTATTGCATTCTTTTTCCTTTTAATGCCCTGTTTGATCTAAATCAATCAACCACTAAGAAGCCTAACCTAGCAGCCTTTAGTCACCAGAAAAAATAAAACAAATAGGCAGAGTAAGAAGGCAGCAAAGCTACACTGATTAAAGTGCAGCTGTTAAATCACTCCCAGACTTATTACAAGTAGGATCAAGGTAACTACTGACATTATCTGTTGCGGTGGCCTCTTACTGGACTGCTGGCCCAAAGCCAGGACCTGAGGAGCCCAGAAGAGTCCACCGGGACTTCGAGAAAACCCCCCTCTAAACCCTCACCCAAATGGTTGCTTCCACCCTGGTTACCTGTCTGTTAACAGGTTCCCCCTCCCCTGGCTCCCTGTTATAGGTCCGGTTACAAGGTTTACAAGGTTACAACTCGATTCTAACCGGTCAGAACTCCACAACCCCACCCATTCTGTTGTAGTATATAACAGGCTGCTCAGCGTGCCTAGGGGTCTCTTGCCTTAAGCTCCCAGGCGCTTAGGAGCTGTGTCTCGCTGCGCCTGGGGGCTCAAGCGCACTTGCACCAGGCTCTTCGATCCCCTGCGCTCACCCTTCCCTGCCTTGGTCTGCTTCCCTTCGACCTGTCGACTGCAATAAACCTGTTCCTG
Source organism: Melanocharis versteri (assembly GCA_013397845.1). Classification (NCBI taxonomy): domain Eukaryota; kingdom Metazoa; phylum Chordata; class Aves; order Passeriformes; family Melanocharitidae; genus Melanocharis; species Melanocharis versteri. Next base: position 580,396 of record VZTG01010150.1, read on the forward strand.
ATTTCACCCCGAAGAGCTGCCTCCAGCCTCTTGCCTCGTTCCTGCGCCTTTGCCATCGGTAGAACAGCGGGCCCTGAGTGAGTCCCCGCTGTCCTTCCCACCAGGCGACACCCCGGCTTCCCGCCGTACCGGGCAGCGGTTCGGTCATAACGTCGGTCTCGGCAGTCCCCGGGCAAGCTAGCCACCAGCCTGCGGGACGGGGACGCGTTAATTATCTGGATTTGAAAGTGATGAAAACTCTAGTTTTTAGTTAGCTTAACGTTCTACTACAGCACTGAATGAAAACCATGTCATTATCAGAGCTTATTTTGCAAAAGTAAGCAACTTACTATCAAATGGTACCACTGCATAGGATGTCCAAACGTAATCTACTCAATGCCAACTCAATTAGTAGATTAGGTTTGAAGTTACAACATATTAGTAATTTTAAATTGGCTATAAAAATATGAAGCCCCATCCTCCAATGAGCCAGCTAGTTTGGAGAAATTCCTTTTTTCAGGACTATCAGAATTCATCTCAATATAACCATACCACATGAAGCTCAATATACCCAAAAACTTAGTGAAATTTTCTACTTTAGGCAACACAAGTTAAAACTCACTTAGTTGCAACACCCAATGACTGAAATCAGCCTGGCCAGATAGCTGTAGTAATGACCTCTAGGAATTTCTTCTTAGTCAGTCCCAGTAGGAAATAAGCAGCCATACCAGCTAGACAACTGAGACTGAGCACCTTGAAAGGTGTACTAGAAAAGCAAAGCATCATCTAGACCATGCAAAACTTGAGCCTCATGTTATCTTTATCAGCATTTTTTAAGTTTTGATAAAATCTATACCACTGTATGTAAAAGCAATCTCATGCTTCCTCTGTCAATGTGAAAGCTAACAAAGGCTCTGTGCCAGAAGCACAACACAAGGCACTCTCAATAAAGTCGGTAACCACAATAGTGGTGAAAAAGTGTGGGTGCAGAATAGCTACAAAATCCTTCCCACATACAGCAAAAGCAATTGATCTTACACTGATTAACTTAAAGATCCTTATTATTCATTATGAGAATCAGCACCTGTTCAGAGCTCATCAATTTCAAATGATCTTCAACGACTATATGACTCATACTGAAGTCTATATCCACACCTCTCTCCTAAAACTTTCCCAGATTCCTCTTTCCCAGTTTCCTCTGTTCCTCTGTTCCTTCCTCCAACACTTCTATCATATGTACTTGAATCTTAAAAATCCATACAACATTAGTTTTCACTTTATACACTTAAAGCTACTTAGAGGAAATAACGTAGCGAGCGGCATTTCAAAAGTGTCTATGCCAAGTTCTCTCAGGGGTAAACAAATCACTGTGGTTCTGATATCCAGGAGAAGAAAGCTAAGTGGAATTTCAAGTTAGAAACAGAGAGATAACAAGCTACGTTTTTTCAACAAAAATACTTAAAAATCCAAAAGCTCCCAGTGTTTTAAAAACTTCATTGGAAAATGGAAAGGAGACATTCTAACCCTGAGATAAATTTTATGATTGTACTATTGGCAAAGATATTCCAGCTGTATGATCTAGTTTATTGAAACATTAAGAATAGAACATAAGAATTTCCATTCACAAGCTGATTTATGATCTGGTTAAACAGTGCTGTTTTTACAGATTAAATCAGGCCAAATAGATTAAAGATTTGTATTAGTGCATTTGAAAAACCAGACTCTGCCACCTCCATTAAAAGCAAATCCATTGGGATTCCTATTATTTTGTTGGCACGTTTATAAGCAGGGGAGTTAGCTATCCTCAGATTTCAATCAGATATATAACTCTTAAATTTTCCTTGTATCCCTCTCCTAGTCTCTTCTTAGCCCAGCTTCATTCTGTACCGCACTGCAACAATCACACCTATAACAAACACAAAGGTTTAGTCAATCCAGGACGAAATTACTTGGAATAAGACATTATTATGGTAGAACAATCATTCCTTCCTATTTCAGAAGATACCCAATTTAGAATCACAATGTTGCCTCTTTATGGAAAAAGCTTTCAAGAGACTATCTTCATGAAGAATCTTGAAGTGGCCCTATAGATACTATCGCAGAAAACAAGAATGCTAGACTTCACCTGCTGTGGCTAATAAACTTGCATGCAACTAAATTCATTCCCCTTCCCCCAAAAATCCTACTGCAAACCTGAGAAGTATCGTATTTGAAGCAGCCTTCAGCTTCGCAGTGCACCCAGTAAAACGCACACACTTTGTTTGAGCATTAAACAAAATTTTAACTCATATCCAAAGCTGAAACCAAACTGCAATTATCTTCTTTGTTATTCTGGCCCATACAGGGAAATGAAGCTTAGGCCGCAGGCTCAAATGTTGGGCCACTACAATTGCTTCTGCTATCCAGAGAGACCACTTTCTCCTTCTCCCTGCCATATTCCCCACCTCTTCTTTCACACAAACTCACTGCACCTCTCTGACACCAACTGAACTTATTAAACAGAGTAAGAATAAGTAAAGTTTGGGAGAAGCATGGTGGCCCACTCTAAGTTAGAGCATCTCACTGGGCAATTGAACAAGTGCTGAAGTCGGCACAACATACGGGGATCAATTTAATAGTAATATATTGATAAAATAATGCAACTTAATGTGAAATGTTTAATCTGAACACCACACACCCTTTACTCATTTAAGCAGCTTTTTTTCTTCCAATTTCAAAATGTATAAACATGAAATTCTGCAAACATTAGGGGTTCATCATGACTATTGTTTCATCTTGGAAGTCGACTCATCCAGTAAAGTCATAATCAATGCATACTTCAACAGAATTGTCTTCACAGCCACAGATGGCATTCTTATTAGATTAATAAAAGTTATAGCTTAAGGTATATGCAAATAAAGTGCCTGGGATTTGTCCATTTCTGGTTCCAAGGTTCCACTTGCCTCAAGCCTGACAGGATATCCAGAGAGGAAGTTTTCTGCTATTTTCATGCATTACTTAGTGTTGTGGAGAGTTCACAGACTTCATCGTGCTTAGTGGGGTCACAAGACAGCACGACTCACTCCTCTCTCAGCACTACAAGTGTGAGACTGGTCCAGATGCCCAAGGATTAAATGAAGCTTGCAATCACAACCTGTCCCTCCACTTAGCATAAGCTAAGCCTCTACATCCTCAATCACAACAGCATTTGATTTACCCCACTGCACTAAACTTCATAAAGCTAAACTCCCAAAGCTAACCTATAAGGAAAATAAAGTTATTTCTGTCTATTCAGATAGCTAAATCTGCCTAACAAAGTCAGGTGAATCTCTATAGATTGACACACTATGGATTGCTACCAATGGCAGCGAGAAAAACTCAGCAGTCCCAAATTGCAGATGAAGTTCACTAATAGAATAAAAATTAATCTAAGCCACCTCTTTATGAAATTTCTTGACAACTGATGAGCTGAAAAAGCACTGACAACACACAAGCAGAGAGGAATAAGGGATCTAAAGCCTTTTCCACAGTCATAATTTTCAAAAAAATATTAAGTCTTGTGAAGCTGAACTTTTTTTCCTCCTTGCTCTCCCAGAAATATTCAAGCTTCATACTAACAGGAAAAGATAGCCATATTAAAGGATGATCAGCAAAATTTTAAATGTAAGAAAAACTGACTTGCAGCTTTAGTTATATACTGAAGAGAACTATGCAGGTTAGAGAACAACCTGACAAGTAGCTCACTTCTTTTCAAGCTGTGTAATCTGACAGCCTAAAGCACCTGAGCCACCATGTCAAAACATTTAAACTTACTGTTAAAAATGCAGCATTAAGGAGACAGTCTATGCTTTAACATACTAAATGTTAAAGAACATTCAAAATGGTTTCTTCAGTGCTTTTGGATGAAGTACCCTCCTTAAATTCTATAAAACATGTAACTTGAATTTAAAAAATCCACATGTAACTACTAAGCATATCTGCCAGCTTTTATTACAAGTTATATCATGGGTATTACTGTGCAGCAAATTTTATTTTAGGAAAATAATTTATCATTAACTTTTCAGACTACATTCAGACAGGCTTTTAACAGATGTTAGCAAATCTCTACTTAACGAAGCAATCTAAGTGAAAAAAAATCTACTCTTGGTAGTAACACTTGAGTTTACAATTCCAGAACATAATGTAACTAAAGCCCAGCTAAAGGCAACCACAATCTAAGCAGGTGAAATGCATGTGAAGTAATCAAGATACTTTTTTGCCACCTCACTAAAGAGCCAAAAAACATCAGCTACATCTGTCTGCAAACAAAAAATAAAGTACTATTTAACAACATCCTACCTAAAAGCAGCTTCCCAAAAGCAGTTCATTCCACAAACATCAGAGGGCAGCATCCAATAGGAATTCCAGAAAGATACAGACAAATTCTTACACCTAACAGAATAAGACAAAAATAACCTATATAAATATTACTGATTTTATGGCAGAGTTAAATGTATAGTCTTCTAGCTCAAGAATAACTTGAACAGTTAATTAGTTGGCAGAAAACTGGCTACGTAATGCAACTTGAATACAAAGGAGAAGGTATTAGATGCTAATCAGAATTTTTTAAATGGTTCTATCCTTTAGCCTTTCCTCTTCATATATTTTCAGAATGAGAAAAACAGAGCGGCTAGGATTTTTGAGGATCTTTCTATGTTCTAGGCTTAAATTAAGCCCCTGGGTAAGGAGTGAATGGCAACATACTGCTAGAAAGAACTCCACCTTTTCAATACCTTTGTCTACTCAAAGAGGAGGGGCAACTGTAACTTTCCATTTTCGAGGTTACATTGTCCATTTAACACAATCCCTATTCATCCATTACTCCATTCAATGCAAACGTGCAAATGTGATTTTTCACAAAAAACAGGACTTAGCAGCACCAAGGAATTCCATTGTTTCATAACAAATGGTTAATGCAATACAGAAATAATCACATTTCACAAGTTTTCTTTCTTCATACTAATAGCAAGACTAATAATTTATTGACTTGTGCTACACTAACCGCTAAAAAAGCAGGGTTTACTAGCTCACCACTACATTTTATGCAACAGCAATACAGGAAATATTTAAAAATAGAAACAAAAGTGTATTTTCAAAGGTTCTGGTGAGAAAATCAACATCAAGATTTACGATCTGAAATGAGTAAGTAGAATATTGTAAAGCGAGAGATATTCTCTTGAGCAACCTTCTCTGCTCCCCACCCTGGTGATACAAAGCCAGTAGTGTTTACTCTCCTTTCAAAGTTAGTATCTGTGAATGAAAGACATGTGCAAGAAGAAAACTGACACAAAAGCTGCTGATGAAAAGGTATTTAAGGACTATAGCTCAGAACTCTTCTGAAAGTTGGCTTTGCAAGTTTGAAATTAATCAGTACCATCTTGGTAGCGGTAACCTGAGACCTGTAAAGGCCAATGTTTTGCAAATAGCAGACAGTAATAGCTTAATGTAGCACCAAAAAATGTCAAGCTGAGTAATTTCTGCTTTTTGTAACACTTGAGAAAAAAGACCTGATAAACACATAGTGCTTCACAAAGCCTTGTATAAGTGCTGTGGGGGGTGGTGCAGTTCTTTGGTAGATCACAGGAAATCCTTGTATTCTGTAGATAAACTCGTTTGCAAGAATTTTCTAGTAATTTTATCTCATGACTTAAGAATGCTTTCCACAAATAAATACCCAGGTACAAAAACGAAAATAGAGACTGCAACTATTTCAGGGATATCTGCACTACTCTTTACCAAAGTAAATGGTATAAAACCATGAGCTCTCTCTGCCATATTCTTTCTTACATTACTCTTTGTGGCTTTTGAAGTTTTATAAAAACTTCATGGCACATAAGGTCTTATACTTATCTGAAGAACAATCTTTAGGATCTCTACTGTGTAGCTTTTTGAAATAACTGTTTCTCATTACTTTTCGGATAAATTATTAGACAATGTCTCAAAAAGACTTTTCTGATTTGGAAGATGATTAGGCAATTATTACAGGGAATTCCTCTTCCAGTTGTCAACAAGAGTTTTCTTAGCTGCCTTGAGAATCACCCTACCCAAATTACCAAGGCAAAAGGCAAATCTAAAGTAATGCCTAAGTCATTTCTCTGACAAATTAGGCCTTTCCAACATTCCATTTAGCACAAGATTATCCGCCTTGGGTTTGATTCATAAATTTCACGTTTAAAACGAAAGTGTTACTAGGATACGCATGCATGCAATTTACCTAATGTTAGCTCAAGACATTCTCCTGTCAACAGAAATCTCTCTCAATTGACCATGTTTTTTCATACAAAGGATTAAGAGACTAGAATGATTGGACAACATTTTCTTCTTGTCATTCACAACAAAATCATTTAAAATGCCACCCATGAAAGTATTTTTTTACTTGAAATAAAATTTGAGGAAAGCTTCAACTACAAACAATTGCTTTACACAGCTAAGGAGATGCATTTTACCTGTTCATCAAACAGGCACAGTCATTGTTACCTCAGAGAGGTTACTAGTCAGACAGGAATAGTCACCTTCAGTACTGGGGAGGGATATTTTGCTCACATCTATTATTGTTATGTGATTAAAGGCCAGTCCTCACAAATAGAAAGTGGAAAATAATGTCAGGTGAATCAAACTAATCCAGGCACATGGAGCACCCTAACACAGCCCCAGCTCACAAGGGCAGAGAGCCCACAAACCAGGCAGATGATGCACCAGACTAGGTAACAGGAGAAACTCTCCAGGCCAGTTTACCGACTGCCTAATGGGGTTACTGCCTGAAAGGGTGTAGGACTCATTGTGGGATCAAGGCGGACTGGGGAGGAATGAGAATGCAAAAAACAGAGAGGAGATAAGAGAGTCCAGTCACACGCGAAGATTTCTGTTTTCCTGGGTGACAGGAGTGGCTCCATTCCATGTGCACGTGCAGAGGTCAAAGTGCCTGCAAACGAGAAGACGGCCACAGATCCACGGGGCCACGAGCCTGCAGTGCCAGGGACCAGAGAGATGTGTGCACACAGCGCGTGGGTGTGTGCATGCTGGTGCACGTAACCACCAGCAACGAGACTAGCCTGCAAGCAGAGCAAGAGGCTCGGGAGCCACGTGTCAGACCGGGCCAGACTCTGCAGAGAACAGCGAGCCTGAGCTACTGAAAGAACCCCTCCCTTACATAGCCACAAGAGACCAGGGTCTGAGGGATGGCAACTGGAAGTACCAGGAGGTCTGAGCTGGCCACCTGGGGTTTGAGGAGTGGCTAATGTTTAAGGCTATAGGACCAGCTATCCAAAAGACTCCCTTTCATGAGGCAATCCTGTGGCCAGGTGCCACAAGGCTAAGGCCAGTAACCGGAAAGATCCAGCACATTCACCTGTACATGTGTCTGCACATCCAAGAGGGTGTGAGTACCAGAAACTGAATTGGGGCTGCAAGCCTCGAGAGTTCACATGGTCAGGTGAGCAACTGGGGAGACCAGAGAATAAGGAGCCCGTTCCTGGACGGACCAAGCGTCTAAGGTCAGTTACTGGAGGGATCCACATTATATACATTGATGTATTTTTCACTAAAACCTTTCACCCTGATCAGTCAGACAAGGGAACAGGATCAGGACACTTGCTTGTGGTTGTGGAAGTGCTGCTCCCTGTGTGCTGATCTCTGTGGCCAGCCATGTGTGTGTGCAGTAAGAGCTTATGTTCCCATTGGAATAAATGCTCCGTTTTGCTACTGCCTGGACCTAGGAACATGGAAATGCAGCAGCCTTGCTCCCATCACACTACTGGTTTGGACAACTCCTAACACCTACCACTGTCAAAAATACAAAAATAAAGAAATATGAAGTTCCAAAAATCACTGGTGTCATAGACAAGCATTCTCAGTGACCTGTTTGCCAATTCAAAGCATCTCTCCCTTACACAACCAGCCATTTCTTCACCACCTTTATCAGGTAATTTAGCTTCAACATCAGTAGCAGAAGTTTTAGTATTGCAGTATTGCAGACATAGAAAAGGTGTCGATATTGTGACCTGAAAACTTTTCAGAATGAAAGGACAATTTCAAATTAGCGTGCAAAATACAGAGCAGTGCATAAGTTGCAGTCATGAAGACGGAGCCCCTGTGCTCAGGCAAGTCAAGTTTTAACCATAAGAAATCCCACAACAATCAGTGGTAACCTCCTTTTGTTAAAGGAGATCATGATTGTCAGGAATACTTTTCAATCCATGTGACATCTTTTGCACTACTGTAACTCCACAGCAAACTTAGCAGAATGTCCAAATGGTGAGGAGTGCAGACCTGATGACTACGCTCCTGTCATTATTCCTTCCACTAACAACCTAAGTTTTATCAACCAATAGAGAGACTCATGTCTCTCCTACAGCAGAGCCCACAAGTGCAGCAAAACAGGAAGGATGAATTTCCTTCCTGCTCATAATCACACAGGAGTAAAAAATTGGGATAAGATGTTCAATTCAACTCCCAAACACACTAAGAATTTCTAATTCTTCTCAATAGCTTTTTCTGAACATTTGCAGCAATACCACAAATTTGTTATGACATATTTTCTCATAGAGGCAATAGCTTTATTAGACAGGAGATAGTAGATGCAACGTTAGATGTCTGATACCTAAACTTTTTAACTGGAAAAATCTTGAGAACATTTCATTGCTTCACAACATTCCTATGCAAAATATCATTTGCTGGTCAAATGCTTGTCAAATTCAGCAGAGCTTTTAAATGAAGTTTCAACTTCAAATTGTTCAACGTTTCATCAAGTTTAACTCATATTCTGAAGTTCTTTGACAGGTTCTGGACCAATTTGCTAAAATTAGAATAGCTGAGAAGCAAACTGGTGAAACTGCTGGCTACACTCTGATACCGATGAAAACAGCTGTGTGCACGCCACGGAAAGAACCAGCTACCTGTCACAACCACCCTCCTCTGCTAAGCTTCTGGTTATGTTTTCTACCCTTTTCCATGCACTATAAGCCACTTAACTCTCCCTTTGCCAGAACAGTTAGAGAGCAAGAGACCAATACAATCAGTTATCAGTGTCGCACACAGCAGAATGGTATGGCTGGCAGCACAAAAATGCTAAACTACAGTGTAAGGGAAAAATGTTCCATTTTAATAGGGTCAATTCATTGACCTCACTGAATTCACAGAACTGACAACAGACTGATTCCTTCTGTATATTTCAAAATCGCCATTAGAATAGCGCTTTTCTGGACCTGAACAGAAAGATGAATATTATCTGTCTAACTGAAGTGGCAATATTGACAAAATATTGCCTTCGAGGGAGTCAACAGCTCCTCCGGGTTTTGTATCATCTGCAAACTTGTTTAGTATCCCTTCCAGCCCTGCATCCAAGGTATTTATGAAGATGTTTAGCTATGAAATTCTTAAAGTGTTCTTCAGCTGTTTATATCAAGCCTCAAGATACATGCCTTTAGTCTCCAGTCCTCTCGTTCCTCAGGTTAGAGTAGCGTTTGAAACAAACAACTCCTTACCAAACTGATTACCCAATAAGTTCCCCTGAACTATTACGTTTATTGGAGGATCTTGCCTCAACCTGTAATTCTAGTTTCAATATGGTACTTCCTTTTAAATTATTCTCTTCTTAAATGCATAATCACCATTGCTAAATTCTTTCAGGTGTAGTATTCCAAAGCCTTATTCAAGGCTTGCAGTTTTCATGTTTGCATGTTTTCAAAAAACTAACAGGAAATTCAATGTCTCCCTCCCCTATCCCAGAGCATGATTGAGCTCTTTCTGCCCTTGTGGCACATACCAAACTACACTGTTCAGGAAAAAAAAACCACTTCTTGGCTAAAGAAAAAAGAAAAACACTGCTGAGTGCATGAATGCCTTCAGATGATGGTTAGAATTGCTTTGCTGAAATGCATTTTAAAGCTATCAGTTAAAACAGCTGAAGCAACCCATTTATGAAAGTTACTATTAATGCATACAAAATGTTAAACTTCAAGGATTAGAAGGTGATCTAAATGCAATTTACTCTGTAAGGTTATGCACCCTTTAGGATATTTATTACATGATCACAAGACAGTCAGAAGTGGGCGAAAAACAGACACGTGGCCATTGTGCTCAGTGTCCGCTGAAGAAGCAGCTGATGTATAAAAACTGAAAAACACCAACACATTCAGCAAAATGTGTGTATCACTTTAAAAAGTGAATGCAATACAGTTTAATACTCAAGAATAATTAAAAAATGCATCTAAAGGAGCATTCAGAGGGACATTTCTTAACTGCCACAGGACAGAGTTTTTCCTTAAACAAAAGCCTTTTAGGGACTTAGTTTCTAAGAGTCTGACTCACTTTTGCACACACTGTTTGCACAAACAGCACGTATCAATAACTTACAACAGGGGATGTTTATCCTGAGCCTTCAGCTTGACAGCAGTCGATAGGTAAAGAATTCCCACATAGGTGACAACAGACACTGGTTTTGCAAGGAGATATGCCTCCACAAAACTGTATACAGTGGAATTATTCAAGGCACTTGAGACCTTTAGAAAAGAACTTTCCCAGTTAGTAAAACTTTTCTACTTCACAACACAGGGCAGATTTATATCTCATCTGATGTCATGGCAGCCAGAAGCTTCTTGCACCTTGCTGAAGTTCTTCTCCACTCATATGTTTGATTTAAAAACTACACTTTTAGTACAAATACTAAAACAGTATAGCTTTCAAAATAAACTTGGCTCTTCTTCTGCTTACCAGCAGTATGATGCAGCTTAAAGTCATTTCACTGTTTAATAGTACAAATCATTTATCTAGATTATCTTTTACCCAACAAAAGTTTGCTTCATTTAACCTGCATGTTTTCTTTAGTAAAGCAAATATCATACTTACAATTTTTTTCATCATATTTTTATTTAGAACCAGTAGATTTCAACCACTCACAAGGAGTTTTTAATCATGAACTAGGAGTGAGGAACAATCATCCTCACATTTTTTTCATGTTATAATCTGTATTAACTTGAACTGAAACAAAAGCAAGGAGGAAAAACTTTTAAGTAGTTGGTTACACCAGTCAAAGCTGGGTTTCACATTTCAGCTGACTCCACCCCTAGTAATTCAGAATGCTGTTTCATGGTATTTTAAGATTATTAAGTCAGAGTTTGTCATCCTGCCATCCTCCTTAAGTCCTTTGCACCAGCATCGACACTTTCAGAATTACATGATGAGGCAATACAGAGCGCTGAGTTGGCCAAAAACTAGGTAGTTTTCAAGCAGGTGACCACACCAGACCAACTCACTTGTGCTCGGAGGAGCACAAGCAATGCAAGGATTGGGGGCTGCCAGAGCTTGTAATGCACTGGGAAGCAGTGACCATCGCCAAACCAATAAACTCACTTTGCTTTAAACTGCTGTAGAATCTGAGTAGAGTTAGAGCTAGACTTGCCCAGAAAGGTCTGGTCCTAATTACTCCTCCATTTTCAGTAACAGATTTCTTGTCACTCCTCTTTTCCTGGCTTCAGGATTCCGGTAGCCACAGGTGAACAGGATTATGAAATTATAATCTAAAGGAAAACTAGTAATTTCCATTCCATAATCTCACTCACCACTTGGCCACATTAAAATTTCTGCTGACAGAAGGCAACAGAACTGTGCAGCTCTACAAAGTGCGAGATGTTTGGATATACAGCCCTTTAATTACAGAACTGAACTCACCGGTTTCTGTGAGAAGACTGGCTGTATTAAGGTATCCCATAATAAACAGTTTTGCTTCAATGAAGTTATATTTGATAACCATAAAGTTACTAAGTTTCAGCTAAGAAGGAAGCACCGGGAAATTTTCCCCGTTGGGAAGAAGGAAACGCACCCTCCTCGCTTCACCACCAAGCAGCAGCCAGGGACGGGCTTAGCGCCGCGGGGACGCGCACGGGAGCGGCCTCGGTCGCCGGCAACGCCACTCCTGAAAGTTCTCCTTGTTTGTTTAAGGCTTCCCCAACCGCCCTTCTCCGGTCCCCGGCCCGCCGGGAGGCAGCGCACAGAGACCCCGCCGCCCGCCGCCCCCGAAAGCGCCTCCCAGGCCTCGGCGCCGCCGCCCGGCCGGCCC
>VZTG01010150.1:592458-630425 GCA_013397845.1 Melanocharis versteri
GGGCGGGGCGGGGGCGGCACCGGGGCGGCACCGGGGCCGGGGCTGAGCGGGCCGCAGGGCGGGGCCGTAGTGGTGGCCACTGTTTATGCACCCCTGAAGTAAAGTAGCCCCATTTCCCGCGGCATCCCTCCATCGCGGCTCTGTTCTCAGCCTGGTCTCGTCCCCGTTCAGGCCTCCCGGACATGGGTCCCTGGGAGAAGTCGAACGACGAAATGTCCAAAGTAGACAGTGGCAGTCCCGGTCTGCTCCACACTGGTGCGGTCTCACCTTGAATCCTGTGTGCAGTTTTGAGAACCTCAATATAAGAAGAATATAAAACTGTTAGAGGGTGTGTGTCTTCATTAAGGGCAAAACTGGGGCTAAAGCCCCCTCAACATTACACTCTTTCCCCATTCTCAATGTTTCTGTTGCACTAACTTTTCCTGTGTAAAAGTTTCACAGCTGCCTCTGCACAAGGATATTCTATACGTATAAATATCTAAAGGGAGGGTGCCAAGAGGATGGAGACAAACTCTTCTCGGTAGTGCCAAGAAATAGGACAAGAGGCTATGGGAGAAACTGGTGCACAGGAAGTTCCACCTGAATATGAGGAAGAACTTTTTTACTGTGCAGGTGACCAAGCACTGGAACAGATTTCCTGGAGAGGTGGTGGAGTCTCCCTCACTGGAGATATTCCAGAGCCACATGAACACAATCCCGTGCTATGTGTTCTAAGAGGACCCTGCTTGAGCAGGGAGGTTGGACCGGATGACCCACTGTGGTCCCTTCCAAGCTTTATCCATTTTGTGATATTACCACTCATTTCTTAGGCAGCTGAAGTTACACAGATGTCCTTTTCTGCTTGTACAGATGCAGTCTGAGCATGCAAATCACTTTGGACTCCGGCCCCCTTCCTTCCTCTGGCCTTGGCACACAGGTGACTGCATGGCACCCTGACCCAAGGAGCAGGTGGGTGCTGTTGGGCCAGGGGCATGCTGGGCCATAGAAGCTTGGAAAACTGAGCCTGAAGGGTTTGTTTGCAGTCATGAGCAAAGATAGGGCTATTTTAGCTCACAAAGTCATGCTTCTGGACAACAAAATGTAGGTCTGGGAAGTGGCAGAAGAAATAATAGCTGTACATCTTGCTAGATGGCGGGAATATTGGTTGGGTTTCAGCTGAATCCAGCACAGTGGTGCATCCCCTCTCTCTAGCCCAGACCACTGAGCAAAGGCCTAACAGTGTAACTAACACATACGATTGCCAAGGTAAGTATTTTAAAGTCATCATTCAGTGCTGCTCCCTCAGCTTCTGACACTGGTTAAAAAAAAAAATACAAGTTTGGAATAATTCTGCTTACTTCTTTGTCCTTACCATGCATTTGGCTCACAGTTTCTCTATGGACGGGAAACATCCTTTTTTAAGAGAAGTGATAATATCCCCATTCAGGACCCTGCATTTTAAGAAAAATGCCAACATGATTTACAATAAACTATAAAAAAATACTTCTGTTATAGCTTTTGCAGTCTAAGAATGTATATTATATGTGAATGCCCATAAAACCTGAGCCATAGCTTACTGCTGTTCTTGGCTGCACTTAAAAGAAGGGGGAAAGCAGGATGCCAGCTGGCAACTCTGGTAGCTGGAAGAGAAGTAATGCCAAAATTGTTCATCATCTCTTCCTCAAAATAAAAAAGAAATGAGGAGAAAAGGTGGCCCTCAGAAAATATGGGATACTCAACTCTGTTTGAAGTGGAGATACTGCTATGACTATTAAGAGATACAAGCAGGGAAATCGGGGCTGAGAAAAAAAAAATGTAGAATCCAAGAGAAGTAAAGAACTAGGGAGGGTGAAGAGAAATCAGGGCCAAAGATGGCAGGGTGATGATGGGAGAGTCATAGATGAAATGGCAGAGGATTTGTAAAAAGAACTCTGGAAAGAGATTACTGGCTTGCATTGTAGGAAGACCTAGCTCTAAAAGCACCACTCAAAGTCTTAGCTGGACTTTCTGCCCCTCTGTTCTGTGTTCCTCAGTGCTTTCTGCCACAGCTTGCCATTCAGCTTCCCTGATTTTGTGTTTGAGCTCGAAATCGGGTTCATTGCTCTCATTGCATATCTACCTGCTGACCTGTGTCAGGAATTCCTGCACTCTCCAACTTCACAACCCCTTACATACACTGTCAAGCGCATATAGCAGGGCGTGAGTAATGCAGCGATACGAGAGTCAGAGTAGAGAGATACAATGGAGTATTTACTGACAGCAAGCTTAAAAGCAGAGACCACTTAGTCCCTGCTGAGGTGTAACACTTGTCTTTTATATGGAAGAGTGTTCCAGCCAGGGAAAATGAGGTCCAAAGGGTGTTATAGTGGCACCAAGAATGAATGTGGCAGATGGATAGTAATCATCCTTCAGAAGAAGAAACTATATTCTGAGAGGAGAAAAGAATAAGTAAGGAATGCTAAAGAGAGGTGACATAGGGAGAATTTTTTTTTATTATTATCAATCATGTCATTACCCAAATATGAATTTAAAGAATTCCCTTCATTCAGTGCTGTTCAATAATATGTGAATAATGAATGAATGAGAATGTATCTGCAGTGCTCTAAGAATATAACTAAGGCAAGGTCAGAGAGAAAGCATCTTTGTTAAGCTTTCTGTTGCTATTGGGAAGCAAAAAACAGCTAAACTTACACACACAAGGCTTTCTTTCACACTGCAAAATCTGTCCATTTAATCTAACTATCAGTTGGTCTGATAAAAGATAAAATGCTTCTTACTACAAACTTGGCCTTGTGAGTAAGGAAGATAAGCAAAAGTTACTGAAATGCCATACCTAAATTGCATCACTGAGGAAAAAAATTATCAGATGGTATATAATTACCCAATTCAGTTTGTAAATTCTTTAAAGATTAATAATTATGTATCTTTATTACTCACCATGAATAGTTAATGAACAATATGTAGCATTTTATGCTATAAGGTCTGCTAGTCTTTAACTTAAAACATGAAGAGTTACAATCAGATGCAAGATTATCTCCTTTTATTAATGATTCTAAATCTTCAAATCCTTCTCTTGACTAGTATTTAGTTATTTAGCCATGGTAACTTTTGTATCTTTAGGATTCAGTTCTATTTGCTATGTCCAGAAAATAGCTCAAATCCGGGAAAAAGCTATCTTAATAAACTATGGGTGTTAAATAAGTAGTTAAGACAAGCAATTTTTTGGAAAGAATCAGCATCTGGAACTTCTGTAAGTGTGTTCAGGGGTCATAAGAGCACTTACTGTGAGCCAGAAAAGGAAGCCAACATTCTAACAACTCACTAGATCAAGAGAGAAATTAGATCAACTTAACTTAAAAAAAAAAAAAACAAAACAGTCCTAATCAGATGCATTTGTATCATTCCCCCGGTTTTCTTCTTTCACAAAATTAAACCATTAAATAAGTTGGTAAATCAGTTAGATTTTGTGCTGGTAGATTTGTGTCAATGCTGCCCTGTATGTAGACCAGTTAAGGGTTTTCAAAGGCAAAGACACTTTCTTTGATGTTCACGTGCCGTTTCACACAAGCTGCAGTGTCAGCACTTGGCTATGATAGATTGCAAGGTTGGGTAAGCAGGAGCAAACTGCTTTGCTGCCATGTGTTGTACATATGGTATCATCAGACTTCTTGAGGCAATGACCCTTTTCTCTTGCTGCCAGATATCACTTTTTGCCCTGCCTGTTACCTTTTAAGAAAAAGACTTAGTTCGATACAACTTCCTTCCACTCTTATTGCATCTACCCTTTCAAATTTCCTAATGTATAAAAATATTACCAAAAATTCTCAAAATCAACTTTTATCGATGACCAAAATATTTTTGTCTTCCCCCATTCCTTTCCTATTTAGCTCTCATTGTTTAGCATTGTAGTGTGTTCAACCTACTTCAAGCAGGAGCTTAAAATATTTTGCAATTATTGTTGATAACCACAAAAACATCCAAGGACAATAGAAATAGGAAAAACATCTAGAAAAATAGTGCACAAAATTAAGTAAGCTGCATTGTAAACAGTTTAGGAAGTGGAGTGATACTTTGCAAATTTCCTAGTTTCTTCTAATTTGAATCAATTATTTCTTCATCAATAGTACACTTCAAAATTTATTTAATAGATCCTCTGTGAACAATTGTAAGTTATTAAACATTAGGCAAAATATTTGTATTATTCCTCTTAAGAAAGTTCAAATTTCAGGCTCTAAATTAATAAGCATTTATATATGTAGACTTGCACAGTATTTAGTAGTTTACAACATTAAAAAGCAGTCAGTTAGTCAAACCAGGTAAAGTGTTGACTGACTTTGCCAATTTATTTACCTTTTTATTTTTTTCATCTGTACCCTGGTTCTACTCCCCCTCCAAGTAGAATTTAACGTGTAGAGACAATGTCGGAGATAGAGAAATAAAATCCTACTGTTTGTCTCTCTACATCTTTCTCTAAGGGTTGCTTAATTTTCATAAATACGAATTCAAAACCCTGACTGCTTCAAAAGCAGTCAAATGTGGTAGTTGTTTAAGGCATTTAGTACCTGAATTACCAGGAAGAAGAGATAAGACACTAACACTGCGCTTTTCACTGACTGCTTCTTTTAACACTGAATAGAACAGCCACATCACAAACAAATGATTAAGGGATGCAGCACAGCCACACCTGGTGACAGCCTCGGCCATGCCCGAAGTTCACAGAAGTAACTACTGTGAGCAGTCAGCCTGCCCTGTGCTGCTCTGTGCTGCCCTGGACTGTGCAGACATTACCCTGCCTTATCTATGGTGTCAATTGGATTGTTCTCAGACCATTCTGCTGCACCAGCAAGTATTTGGGATATTGTGTAGTGTTGAACTTTGAGCCTGAAACACCCAAAATAATTTGAAGTTCTGCCAGCTCAGGATTGTACTTGCATATAACTCAGCCTTCCTTTGCCCATCTTTAATCTGTAACTTTACAAATTCAGTTTTACTCTTTTTTTTTTTCAGGACAAGAAAGGGTAAAATAAAATTGGACACTGTCCTAAACTATCTCCAGGCACCAGGCCCATATCTGCGGGGGAATGCTGTGATCTCCCATGGCTGCCAAAACATTTGTGTGGAATTTAAGAAATTTGTTTTGATCTTCAGACCCATAATTGTGTAGCAGTCAATAGTAGAAAGAAATGAATAAAAGGGTGATAGAAGGGCTTTACAACTTGCTCTCCTCTTTTGAATCCCTTCTGTCTTGCAAAATAGATGAGTAAGTAAGACTAAATTAGACCCCTTTAATTAGTGACAATAGCCCTATTCTGGTATCTGATGCCATTTTAGTCAGTATTTCTGCTAGTACCGCTAGTACCAAATTTGGTAGTTATGTCAACAGTTTCCCAACACTTGGTGCCAGCACTTGGGGATCTATGCCCAACAATGACAGGGTGGCATTTAAAGCATTCTGCACCGAAGGAGGTACCAGCCTCACATTCTGCCTCCTTGGCGTGGGGATGAGGTCCCATACTCATGGCCAACACTTCAGTTACCTGCTACACAAATGGGAAACTCCGACGGTCTTTACAAGAGAATCAGCTTCTTTCAAGAATGCCTTGTAGGACCTTTGCCTCACGATGCAAAGCAAAACAAACGACAAACAATTCAGAGAACTGAACAGGGTAACTGCAGAATTGAAGACAAATCGAGAGAACCCACAAAGACCGCTGTTTTATAATCTGCTTCAGTAGCAAAGAACAGTTTTTATATACAAAGAGATGAAGCCTTAGACAAAGCCCCCTTCTCAAGTTTCTTACCTCATCCGTTACTTTAATTTGCAAGCATGGATGCTTTCAAAGTTTCTTGCTTCAGAAGTACTCCTCCCAGGAATGTCTCAACTTCCATCATAACCAAAAGCGGTAATGAATCATCTCTGCCAATAAATTAGCAGAGGCGTCTTGGCACTTTGACATCAAATTCCCAAAGTCTGCTGATTATCCCCAAATTGCCCACTTGTATTTCTTTCACTTTCTCCTAGACAGTACAAATAATACATTCAGAGAGGGGTTCTGAACAATTTAATAATTTTATTTACCAGTTTATCATAACACACCCTAAGCATCACCACTGCCAGTCAAGATTGTAGTGCACTTACATTAGTTTTCACCAAAAATACTTTCTTGTCAGATTGCTCGCGGGTAAGAAGTATTAATAATTTATTCCTGGGAAAGGCATTTCAGTGTGTGTCACTATTCATCAAAACATCTATTTATGCCCCTCTGAAACCAACAATATGTCATCAATGTGAAATAAGTACAGGGATGTAAACTTTTAAACAATTTCATTATCATTAACTGTGTAACATTTATCATAGAAAAAAAGTAGTCTTTGCACTGTGATTCGTACTGTTTCTTTCTTTCCAGACACTTCCCCTCAGCTTTCCTGCCAAGCTTTCAGAATTTTAAATTGTTTAATATAGTCTCTGAACTGAGGTCAGGAAGAGGTCAGTTGGAGGCAGTATCCCAATGGGTTACTACACGCTTGTCTGAATGCAATGTATTGTCATCTTTAATGTTTAAAGAAGTGCTAAACTGGAATTGAACATAGTTTATCAGACAGAAAATTTGTAGCATCTTATGATGCCAGTTGTACTTTCTGACTGCTACACAGAGACCTTTTAAGTGGATCAATATACTATGTTTTTCTTGGAGTACCTTTAGATTTTTAAAATTATATTTGTGTATATTAAAAAATTACAACCACACAAAGTCTTTCATTCACAGAGATGTTTATTTTTGTCTTCAGTGTTTGTAGGGAATACGATTTCACTACAAAAGTGTCTCAGAGAAACTCCATTCAAAGTCTAGGCTTAAGAATGAAGGGAAAATATACTTTCAGCTGTACCAGTCCTGAGCAAAGTTTAAAAAAAAATTTAAAAAAAATCCTCTAGAGATAGGAAGCAGCACCAATTAAACCAGAGGGCCTCTTACTGATATCTGCTCATGCTTTCTTTTCTGCTTGAGAATTGGTAAAAACTTAGGTAGGAAAAATTACTTTATTAGAATGTGGACATAAGATTCACAGTCCCAATCTCTTACCAAATACCACCCCTCTTTTTATAGTTAGAGTCCAGGGCCTCAGTTTTACTTTCCATTATATAGTCAGGACTGCTAACAGCAAGACTGTTGCCCCCACGGTATAACATTTTCTCTTACTCAAATTGGTAAATAAATATTTATTTAATATACTTCTTTTAATAAATATTTATTTCCTATCAATATCAAGTTCCTGAAAAGTTACATTGTTCTTAGAAGTACACTACTTGTAGCAGTTATAAAACTTCTGATGACGTCAGGTCTCAAAATAATTCAAGTGGCTTACAATCTGTCTCTTGTTGTTTCAGTGAAAGGATTTCAAGCCATTGGTAACACTCGGTACTTAATAGTTGGTTTATCCAGGACATTCAGATTCAATCTGACAAAGTAAATACTTCTAAGAGTCAGAACAGAAAAGGCACTTACTCATTTTGGGGAAGACACCTGGCAGGTAAGATTTTTATTTTCAAAATAACAAGCCCTTTTTCTAATAATAAAACCCTTAAAAAACTAGTTGGATAAACATAATCCCTATGAACAAAACCAACTTAGGTACCCCTTCCCAAGAAAGGTAATACTGTCCTTGATTGAGAAATTGAGAAATGTGAAAGCATCCAGAAATACTCACAAGTTTTATTCACTTCTGTGATATTCCAGTAGACCATCACAACTGACTAGAAGAAAAAATCTCCTCCAAAGAATGGATGTTTTACAAATTGAAAGCCTCAAAAATTTCTGGACTGTTTCTTATTAGGTACTTGTATCAGCAATAAAATGTAAGATTCTAATGTGTATAACCAGGAACATCACCTTGGTTATAACTGATAACCTGTGACTTCATCCAGAGGAGTAAATCTTTTATCAAACTTCCTTGCAATTCAATCATTGCCTCAGTGATGCTCTGTGTAAGGCACTTAGTAAATTTTAAGAGCATCTGACACTACTGTTGGTAGTTTTGATTTGTTTGTGAGGATGCTCTAACAACACTTCAAGATTAACAGGTTAAGGTGTGGAATAATCACTGAAAACAGCCATATGAATTACTGGCCACAAAACTCTTCAGAAGCCACATCCATTCTAGTCTGGGTTCTTATTACCCTTGCAACATAAAGCTATCCTTTTCTTAGCAGTCCAGGAACTAGACCTTTTAAAATTGTGTAGTGGCTAATTGTATGAGAGGAATTAATTTTGTTCCTAACTCTTTCATCAAAACTTCTGCCCTTCCAATAAATAACCTGTATGCAAGAGTGAAATATTCATGGTATTTACTATTTAATTCACAAACTCCTACATCTTTAGGCCAAAAGTCACTGAACCAACAGGTACCAAGAATTATAAAGCAAGACACACCTCTAAGAAGTGTGTGATGTTGCCTACTTCCAATACAGTAACAGAGAAAGGAACACTAAACAGACAAAAAAGACAAAGAAGCCATTATATGGCTCTTCTAGGGATTATTCTGAAAATACATTTTCTTTGTTCTTCCTTCTCCCCTCCTTATCCTCTGTCTTTTTATTGGACTAAGAGTTTTTGAATGTGTTTGACATTTTAGAAACAGAAGCTGCCTACTCAGAATTTCCGTAGCAAAGCTGAGAAAGCATTCAGTAGCTGTGCATGCTCCTCAGATCTCCTTCTCCAGTGGGGACTAAGAGCATTTTACTTGGCAACATTTGCCTCCATCAATTGGAAAGAATTTTGCTTATTTTGTCACATTTGGAAGCCTCCCAGCAAAGAATAAGACCATTTCCAGAAATGCAGATAACTGGCATCCCAGAATGCCAGGTACCTCAGACAGAGTGCTTGAATGGTACAGGATCAGTGTAACTAAGTTTGCTCAGCAAGAATCTGTTCAGGTAGCCAATTACATAGAAACAAAGACAACAGTGACAAAATTGATATTGACCTCTAAGCTCCACATACCATTATTCTGTAAGACCATGTTGATCTTAAAGAAAGCAAAATATAGCTGAAGAACTGGGAACAGCAGTCAAATTCCCCACTTAAAAAAGTAGGCATAATAAATTACTTCAAACTCACAGCATCCACTTATACTATAGATGTACTTAAGAGAAACAAAAGAAAAGGGAGAAGAAGGAATCAGGAATCAGAATGTGTTTCCTTCAGAGGTGGGAGTAATGATAATACATGTAACCTGAAGAGATTTCCCTCACCTAGATTAATTCATAGCTGAAGGCTGTTATAGTAAGAGATGCCAGATTTTCCTGCTCAGAGATCTGTGCCATCAGGAACTGGGCTTGACATTGAAGCATTTTTATTTACTCTGTGCAAAGAAGGAGCAGCTTGAAATAGATTATTCATGGATGGCAGTTATATATTAGATGCATATAAACAGTAAATTAGATCTGTGTTCCCAAAGTGGGTATTCAGAAAGTAGAATTGGCCTGACCACTCACTTGTTTTAACAGATGCAAAATGATTGAATAACTCCATTCTTCTTTAGTGACAAATACCTGGGACTATCTTTGAACCAAACAGAATTTGCAGTTTGTAGAATCTAGTGATCTTGGGAAGAGGGTAAAGAGCCACATTTCATTAGCCTGGGTTACATTTATTTCCTTTTTCTGCATCCTTTTGCTTCTTCATACAGAAAAGGAATATTACATGCACATGGTTAGCAGGTTATCAAAAAATACATTGATATTCTCTTTTCCTCAGCTATCTTCTCACTACCTCCATTGTAAATTAGAGCTCCATTGGTCCACAGCTACATGTCTTAAAAGCTTGAGGAAGCACGTTCACTTTGCTTTGACCAAGATCAGTATTTATACACAGATGTGCTGGTTTTGGCTAGGATAGTTAATTTTCTTCACAGTAGCTGGCATGGGGTTGTGTTTTAGATTTGTACTGGAAACAGTCCTGATAACACAGTGATAGTTCAGCTGTTGCTGAGCAGAGGTTACACAGAGTCAAGGCATTTTCTGTTTCTCCTACTGTCCCACCAGTGGGGAGGCTGGGGGTGCCCAAGGAGTTGTGAGGGGACACAGCCAGGACAGCTGACCCCAGCTGACCACAGGGATATCCCAGGCCATGTGCTGTTGTGCTCAGCATGTAGAGCCGAGGGAAGAAGGAAGAGGGGGATGTTTGGAGTGATGGTTTTTGTCTGCCCCAGTCACTGTTACCTGTGATGGAGTTCTGCTTTCCTGGGGATGGCTGAACACCTGCCTGCCCATGGAAAGTGGTGAATGAATCCCTTGTTTTGCTTTGCTTGCATGTGCAGCTTTTGCTTTACCTGTTAAATTGTCTTTATTTCGACCCATGAGTTTTCTGACCCTTACTCTTTGAATTCTCTTCCCCAATACACAGAGGGAGAATGCACAAAGGGCTCTGTGGTACTTACTTGCCAGCTGGGGTTAAACCATGACAGAAAACAGTGTAATTAAAGACTATACTTTTCCAGGTGGCCTAGATCCTGAAAACATAGTCCTGCTCAAATATTTCTCCTTCTGCCAAGATATGCCATACTTTCTACAAAATAATTAACATTTTGGAACTACTTTTTAGAATATTGTTACTGAACAATATTTTTTCTGGTGGTAATTTTCTTTTTAAACATACAGGACAAGGAGCGATTAGATAAGGCTACAATTTTGTCTTTTACAAAACCCCAAATGGGACAGCAATCTCTTGTAATCATTCTTAATAATAATCATTAGGATTTATGGAATATGCTTTTGCCCTCCATCTTCCACGTTTAACTTCTTAAAAGTATACCTAAAACTTCCTGTGCCCATTAAACTCTGCTCTTAAAATCTGCCAGCAGCAGACAGAGCAAGTTCATTCTGATGACTTTTACCTGTCTCCCATAATAAAAGGGGCAAGATTAGGATTGAATACATCAGAGTGATTCAGTGGTAGTTTGTTTTCATTAATTTTCACCAACACAATTAAATAGAGGCTGTAATCAGCTCCTGCATCACTACTCTAGGATCTGAAACTAATTTGTTTTTCACTGCATTTTCTTTCATTGTTTGAATCCAATGGTACTGTTTAGATAGGGGGGACACACTTGGGCTCCTAGGCCTCGTTCACAGACATATCACAATCTTTTGGCATAATGTCTTAGGAAAGTCATGTAAACATCACTGGCTCTTGGATAATAGTATTTTCCAGCAAGCATAGAGTTTTCCATTGCTGTTGTACCATTTACTCCATTCTAGACAGGAAGTTACAATAATTTCTATAGAGCACTGATTAGTAATTAGCTTGTGAAGTATTTTTCCAAGTTTAATTAGTGGTTAAATCCTGTTAATTCTTGTTAAAACATGGGTTCTGTAGATGTCAAACTAAGCTCAATATCTGATTGCTGTCTTAGACAATTCTTCTAAGTCTCTTTCAACAGTTTCTCCTCTTTTTAAAATTTTGACAGCACAAAAGAAAACCATCTGAGCTCCTACAGTTTGACTAATTTTACTGTACAGTTTTTGCTAGTTTGAAGTTACAACCTTTCAAACTGAGATTGCTCTCACATAAGTTGGGGCATAATTTCAGGTTAGGAAAACCTCAGAAAGCTCAAACTGTATTTCCAGCACATCCAAATCTTAACATCGAGATAGAAGTACGTTGCAAAATGCCATATTTAACTGGTCCACTAGCCAAAACCAGCATTAACTTTTTATCTTATCTATCTTATTCCTGAGTAAACACAGGCTAAATTTACTACCAGTATAGCACTTGCTATTGCCTTTGGAGAAATTAAATGTAAATGCCTTTCTATTTCCTTACAGTTTCTGATTTAGAATGAAGCATACCCAGACTCCCTAGTAGGGAGAAGAGCCAAATAAAGGCATGTCGCAGAAAAAAAGCCCCAAACAGATAGAGTTAAAGAACCCTGGATAAAAAGTACACAATAGACAGTTCCATGCCAAATCAATCCTGTATAACAATGTAAAATCAATCAGCTTAACACAGGAAACTGTCAGGCTTTTGCGACAGAGGAGGAAAAAAGTAAAGAATCTAAGATGCAAGATGTGAAGTTTAGAAGACCTGCCTAAACACTACAGTGAACCAACAGAAACAAATTCTAGAAAGTAGTCTGTCTTGCAAGGCTACTTGAAAATGTGCTATTCATAATATTAAAAAAAAGTAAAGTGCACAAATTATAAAATCAAACCATTTTTGAGATTTTACAATCTATGCCCCAAAACATCAAATATCTAGATAAACGCATAATAGGTTAAAACTTCAGTCATATACTTAATTATTGACTCTTAATATCAATAATTTTAAATTTTTAAATGTAATTTATTTATTACTACCTCCTCTGATGGAAGCAAGATTTTATATGGCATAATTGAACCTGCTACTGAGTAGAAGAGTTTTTGTTTATCTCTAATATGTAGATTTAAATTCATGAAAAAAAGAGATCAGTCAACTGTATATTTGTTCTTTTTCTTATACCACCTATAATTAATGGCAAAGTTAGGAAGATAAGAGACTGAATTACTGTACACTTTATCAATGAACTATTTATACTTAATTTTCCCCCATTTCTCCCCACTTTTCCTTTCTGAAATCAGACAATCAGCACATAAAGGAACTCATTTACATGGAACACTATCACACTTGTCTTTGTTGGGCCACCATTTCATGAACATCCCAGGATGTATGGCTGTTGAAGACTGGTGCATATATCGATTTAACAAATAACAGTTCTTATGCAGAGAGCAATCACAGAGAAAAATAGCTAATCAGAACACATTACAACATTAAATTTTCACTTTTTATAAATGGACTAAAGATGCTTTTAAATATATTTACAGTTAGAAGAAAGGACTTAGGATTACTACAAATCAAAATTATTTAGAAATTATGAAAGTGAAGTTCATTTAAATTATGTTATGAACAAGAGTCAAATGCAGTATTTTGCTTAGAATTTGTCTACTCTGCTGTCAGTATTGTCATATCCCTTTAATCACCAACAGGCAAAAACTTAACTTTGCTTAATGCTAAAATAAGCATCATTGCAATGAAACTCTGGCAACCTAATAGTTCAGTTAAAACCACCACAGCTTTTTAGATCCTAGCTGATTTCTGCTGCACCTGTAGTAGAAATTGCTCTTCAATGTCTTGTTCCATAAAGAACAGTGAGACTTTTTGCATTTTTTTATAACCATACTTGTACCACATTTTTGAGATTATTCTCTAGAGACAGTTGAATCATAGTAAAATCCACTCCATCCTTCCTTTCAAACCAAATGGCTACTTAATTCTGAAGATAGAGTCCTCTTGTTGGCAATGCTGGGTGGTTTATTCACATAAACTTAAATAAAAATACATTTCCCCATTTAGTGAATTACTGGTAATAGATCATTATTTTTTTGCAAGGAATTCTGAAATGTGTTAGCATTCATTACATTTTAAATTAGAAACACATTTCATAAAACTTCTTGCAATAAGATTTACTATCCTTAAACTGCTTACTTTAAACAGTTTCAGCTCTTTTGTAATCCATTACATCAGTATATTATGCAAATAGTCCCACTTAAAAATAAAATATAAAAAAATAAAGTTGAGAAGTATGTATTTTTCTTTTAAAAACTAGTGTATGTTATTCTGAACACTAGCCCGGCCCCAAAAACATTTAAGAACCTTAAAAAGCATTGTTTTACAGATACAAAATTTGGCCAGGTAACAGCAATGAACAGACATCCTATTTAGTAAGATAAAGTAGAATACATAATAAACAGGTCAGTAGTTATCCATCTGAAATAGCCTATAATTAACATTTGATGTCTAAAAAGTTTAAACAGCAACACCAAGGAATGAGGTATGTATGTTCTCAGATATCACATCAGACTCTCATTTTATGCAACTAACTGTATTTCACAACTAGCATCTTACAAAATAGAACAGTACCATTGTGCCTGTAGAAGTACTGCATTAAAAACAGAAAAATACATTACTACAAGAAACCACCAAACATCACAATTGTCAGGGGCTACAAAAATCCATTGTTTTAAGCTGTTAAGAAGACATATCATATGTGGGTAATAATTTGGGGCTGGATTCACTACCAAGAAGGTCCGTCCAACTTTCACATGGGCTTAAAAATAGATTTACTTTGAATGAAAAAGAAAAGGCTCACAAGGGCGTAAGTGCACTACCTCACTAAAAGGAGCTAAATGGACTTGTACTGAACCAGAATATATAATTTAAAATCTATACATGAATTGTATGTATGTATCAAAACACTTATTGGTTGTAAACAAAAATGCAAAATCTGTATTCACAAAAATATTTTATTGGTAATTTTACATAATACCAGACGGTATTGTAAATAGTTCTGCTCTTTATCAGTATATTGCTAAGTGCATAAATGTTGACAGTTTATGCCATAAAGTAGGATACTGAGTCTTTTTCAAATGATTTATGACATAATATATTCTAATTGGCCAATTCAATATTAAAGAAATTGATTCAAGAACGAAAAAAAACCCAAAAAACTAACACCAAAACAAAAAACCAAAACAGAATTGTTATTTCCTTATTCTTGTGCAACATCTGATATTCCTGTACTGAAATTATAAGTGACTATGTGACACTAGAAAAATCTGGGGCAAGGAAACAGCACTAAGCAGAAATGAGAACTCCAGTTCTGTTCTTTTTAAAGCTTTTCCAAACTTTCATATTTCCAAATAGTTTTTGCCAAATGCATCACCATCTGAGGTTCAGTATTTGTTACACAACACAAAATACCAGTGTACAGCGACAATGCAGTACTTTACCTGAATTGCAAGGTTAACTAATCAATGCTTAGAATGTGTTTTCTGTTTTGCTTGTAAACATTACAATAAGTGTTTTAAGTGTCAAAAAATATTGGTAAAACCATCAACATAATTCAGTAACAGTAATCTAGTAAAATGTGTCAAACATTGGCAAAAATCCATACAAATGTTTTCTTTAATAACATTTTTCCTATTTAACCACACCAAGTACCAGCAGGTGTTTTTAAGAAGATAATTATTATGAAAATTCTGTTGCAGCAATAATTGATTAAGTTGATCTTTGACTTGCATACATATAACTATGTTTCACAATTCTCAAATAATACATATTTAGGCAGCTTGAACTATGTTATAAAAATTTAAATTCAGTACATGCCAATAGTAGAGACTCCAAGAGTTGTGTTAGAATTCACTAAACTAAAAGTGAAAATGGACATATCAATAACACTGCATAATGAACATTCAAACCACATTTTCATGGCACCCTTACACATGAAGATTAAAAAGTTGGTCTGAAGATGCTTCACAAGCATTTTTAGATTGCATTTAAATTACTATAGAATCACAGAAGAAGCCAAGTTGGAAGGGATCCACAAGGATCATCGAGTCCAAATTCTGGCCTTGCACAGGACAGCCCCAAGAGTCACATCATGTGCCTGAGAATGTTGTCCGAACACTTTTTGAACTCTGTCAGGCTGGTGCTGTGACCACTTTCCTGGGGAGCCTGTTCCAGTGCCCAATCACCCTCTGGGTGAGAAACCTCCCCTCACTCAGCTTCATGCTGTTATTGTTTCTACCACTGCACTTCTTTTCATTCGGTTTTTTTTTAAACTGCATTATGTTCCAGTCAACATATCAATTATGCATGAATAATCTGTCATGAAAATGTGGTAACAGGTGACAGAAGTTATGTATTTGCATGTTTTGAAGAGACTAAAGAAACTGGAGGAAATAAACTTTAATGAGATTCCCCGTTCAGTGATGACGCTTCTCCTCTGGGTGAAGATGACCTGGACATTCCCCTCTCCGTGTTGTCAGAGCTAGAACCACTCTGACTGTGTTGATCTGCAGAAGCAGCACTGGAAGCAGGTGGTGACTTAGTTTTCTCCTTAAAGTCTGTAATAATGACTGTCAGATCTCCAACGGTAACTTCCAAATGCTGAGCACTACTTCGATCCACATTTTTCAACCTTGGCCTAAATAAAGCAAATAATCATATTAAAAGCACACACATCATCTTAATATCTTGTCTCCCTCCTACTTTTTAGGAGTTCTGGAGAACAAATGTGTATATAAGATCTCTTTTTGCAACATGTAATATGTAGGAAAACAATGTACCAGAAGTATTAATGGTGGAGTGTTTCCTAGTACGTTTTACATTGAAATAGTTGAATATAACACATTACCTTCTGCCATTTCTCCTGAAACTATTTAGAAGTTGACATTTTGAACAACATCTCTGCACAGCAATATGTATATTCTGCACATGTGAAGGTTTTTACTTTTAAAACCCAAGTCTTTCTTTATTGTGATGATGCAAAGTTACAAATTTGATCCAGGAAAACATCAATCTCTGCAGCAGCCTGAAGCAACAATTCTAAGTAGAAAATTATGTTCAATAACGAAGATGTTAGTGTCTGTCTTTTGAATTCAACAGCACAGACAGTGTTGACTTGCAGCAGGTGTTACCTCATTTCAAAACCTCACTAGGACCACTAGTATACTATTTGAACCGGACTTTGTGTTCACAGTATAACTCCCCTATTCCTGGCATAGGCTCTGTTTTAAATTATGCAGAGATGAATGTTACATACAGTGTTGATAGGGTAAGTCTCTTCATCTAATCTTTCAATTGTTTGATTTTTCACAACAAAAAGAACTAATGAATAATTTGACTTATATTTTGCCATCATATTTTTGCTAGTGACAAGCATAAAGTACTTTCATTTTAGTCCTTTCCCACGATCACCATGAAAAACTGGGACCAGACAGCTGAATTCATACAAGCAGTTATGAACAGCACAGTTTGTGCATTTAACTGACTCCACAGCTATCACTGGCTCAAGCTGCAATAAAATAATTAAATCCCATGTTCACAGGTGCGGTAACAGCAACCTTTACCCTATCATCCAGCTTTGTTTGAAGTACAATTGGTTCCCATTCACTTCAGCTGAAACAACTCATGCCTTTTCTCCACTAGAACTGAGACAGGCTTTGACATCATGCTCCCCTGAGGCTGAAGCAGCATGACTGAAGCATCTCAGAAAAAACTGAAAATCTGCTGCTCAGCATCATGGGAATAGAGAGAAAACTGCAGAATTATCAACTTGTGCAAGTGCTGTGTACCTGGAGCTTATTAATTATATTGAGTGTGCATGAAGATTTTTATGGTTGTTTCCAGCAATAATATACACATTTTAAGGCAAAAAGAAAAGGATATCCTTTTCCTAAAGAATACTGAAGAAATCTGCCTAAACTACTCAAGCATTCTTAACTTACTATTCTACCTAGTGAAACCATTCCTGGAAAAATTAACCGTTTGAAGCATTAAAAAAAAAAAAATAGCAATTCTTAATGCAAGGTAAAACTGGTATTTTGGTCCAAGATTTTATTTCAGTTATTTTTTGAATTTCCTTACTCTTTCCCTATCTCACTTTATGCATTTTTACTGTATTATTGCAATTTACCCATTAATATTTCAATTTATAATTTTTAATTGGCTTAACTAAAGCTCACTACACTAATGTCAAATGCTTCATAACTGAAGTACTTCAGCTGCATGAGGTAAGCTTGTAAATTTGAGTATTTAAAAAAGAAAAAAGGAAAGGAAATAACACTTCAGTGTCCTTAATCCTAACCATGACTTTCCTAATGACTGCTCTCTCTTGACTCTCAGTCTCTCCCTTGTACTGATCTTAATGATCCTATTTCAGGCACAACAGAAGCATCTGCTACTTCTCTGCATAACTAATCCCAAAGGATATTTCTTGGCTGAGCTATTTTGGAGTGCTTCCAAAAAAAAAAAAAAATCAATAGTTCCTCCCACATTTGCTTAGAATACACGTCTTACATACTCCTCAGCTTTTTTGACACAGCATTCTTGCCACAATAACTTCATGCTTAGATTATGATGAATTAGGGGTTAAACCTGCTGCTTTTTTTTAGCAGTTTGCACCCTTCTTCCTTATAGCAAGATCAAGGCTTTTACAACTACTTGTCTGTACTGCAATATTTCATGTTTTCAGTTCTAAGAGTCCTTCAGCATCCCAGATGTGGCATAGAGACTTCTATCACTATGTAATACACATACCTTACCCTGTCACATTAATTTATGTCCTAGTTCAGCCCTTCAAAGCTGAAGGGTTCTACAAGGCTATCAATAACCAAGTTTTTTTTTCTACTCATCTGCAGTCTGTACTGGTTCTCTCTCCTCCCAATGCTACTTTGCATGAAAACTAATCACTCCTACCCCCTCTTTTTTCCAGAGATTAATATCATCAATTTGCCTATCAACGGTTTTGCATTAAGTTATCCTTAATAACCCTTAAAAAGTCTTTCTTTCTTTCTCTGTTTAGCTGATCTCCATCTCCTGGCCACAACTACACACTGCAGGTCTTCTTCATATTTTATAGACAGCCTCAACCAAAGAAACTTCACACCAATATAGAACCTAATGGTTCGCCACAACACTTAGAAAGCAGAAAAATCAAAGAACATTTTCTTATTTTTGTTTGTAAATTACATTTTACCAATACTGCAAAAGTTTCTAAATTGTTTTACCTGGTTTTCTTATGACTGTTCTTTTTGCTTGTTGTTTCCTTTTCACTTTTTTCCTTTTCTACTTTGTCTTTTTTCTCTTTCTTTGATTGTGTAGGGGGCACAAATTGCTGAGGAACCTGTTGTGCAACCAGCTGAGAGACAGGTCGAGGTTTCCTGTGTGCACATATATATAGACATGCATAATGCTTAGATGTTGCAAGTCTCAAACTGTCTACACTTCAGTTATTAACATTAACCATCATTTTAAGAAGAAATATTGTTTAAACATATCTTGCTGCTAATACTTCATTGAGATAACATATAAAATTTAAACCCATTATAGCCTTTTGTTTCACTTACTTGCATTATCAACGAGATTTCTTTTTTTTTATTTTACAGGATTTAGAGACCATATTTTGCAATGTGCCCTCTTCTCTCAGCTGTCATATCCAGACAGAGAGCTCAGAGTGAGTTTCAAAAGACAATTCTTCCAGAAATTACTTTACCACCCACTCCCAACCCCTTCAAATGCTGAAATGGTCTGGTTTGAGTCTACTCCAATACAGAAGTAGACAATCCATATTATGAAAAGGAAAAAGCTGACCTTTGAGGTATCAGAGCTAAAGCCATTGTTAGCCTTATAGAATAAAACTTAAGTGTTTTCAGCTCAAACAAATTCATTGGAGGCAATAATAAATCCTGTTGTGTATCATTTTTATCATGTTGTTCACTGGAAAAAAATACACTGCTAATTAATGTTAGTAGGATAGAGCTGTCAGAACACATATACTTTGGAAGCTGCCGACAGAAACATTAAGACCACATTCCATCAGTATACACAGTGCAGGTTTCATTTCCATTTTTAGTTTTGATCCAAACTAAAAACCGGTGTGAGAAGAGCACCAGCAGGCAAAAGAATTTCAAGAGTTTTATTATTCTTACATTGTCCAAAATATTATTTTGAAATGGATTAATTTTTTATTCTGTTTTGTATTGGAATACAATGATCCTAGTTTGAAATGAAACATTTTACTCATTCCATTGCAAGTGTATTTACTTGTCCTGTAGTTTTGGAATTAAGAAATTCCAAGTCATGATATATAAAAAAGGTTCTGTTATTAAGATTTTGAAGATGTTAGTTTCTCCTCCAAAAGTATGCTTACCCTGCCAAGCTCTTGGGTTTTGTTAGTTGGATTGTGATGTTAGGTTTTTTAAAATAGAAAAAGCACAAATTGTATGCACTGTGATACTCTGAAAATACAAAACCATTCTTAAAGCAACAGAAGCTATTGGCTCACACACATACTTATTTATCCCAACCCACAGGATCACACTACTGGCACTTCTTGCTTGGGTGAAGAGATGAGAAAATAACAAATGCAGGAAATCAAGGCAGCTCCCATTCACAAGTTGTATTTTCAGTAATGATTGCAATAGTTCAAGGTACGGAGTGAAAGCCAAATTACAAGAATTCATAAAGTGTGGGAAAGGCAGTTAATATAAATCAGCTGAGATTTCATGAGTCTTCAAGTAAGTTTGTAATGAACTAAATTAAAATAAATTCAAAGGAAGACTATTAATAAATCGTCAACACAATAGAACTTTGGGATAAAATCTAGACTACCCCTTACCCACTCATGAATTGAGCGTACGCTGACTCATGGAGGGACGAAGAACAGGAACGAATCACTTTAGTGAAAACTACCCAGCTTACATCAACTGAAAATTATATGACTACAGGCTTTCCAGGAGAGCACTAGGACCTTGCAAAGCACACACTGTATTGAGTCCACAAAGAAGAACTCAAATTGACTCAATGGATTACAAATGTGTACATTAACAGAGTACATAAGACATTTTTAAGAAAACTTCTCCAAATTTTTTCGACCTTTTGTCATAGTAGTTCATAACAAAGCAAGAACCACACTAAGGTGTAATTGACACACAAGCTTATAATTTGAGGTGGAAAACAGTTGTGATATATAAAGAAAACTGATGATCTGTCTTGAATTGAAGATTGCTCCCAGAGACAGGGATACAGTTTGTCATGACAGTCAAGTGACAATCGCATCAGTACTACACAGTTACCTGAGAGAATAATCTGACATGTTACTTATGAACTAAGACACTAGTGAACTTCTTGACACGGAAGCAATTGATTCCCAGGACTATGGACAACACTACCATTATGGAAACTTGTTAAAAAGGGGTAGAGAGGAGGAAAAAATCTTAGCCATACCAAGTTCTCCATTTATAACAATTACAGTTCCTGATGGCAAACTAGATAATTTCTATTAGAGTACAGCTGGGAAATTAAGCTTAGTTCTAAGTCCTAGCCTTATAATTTTTTTCCTAATACCAAAAAACAAGTGAGACTCAAAAAAAATCCTTTTAACAAGGAACAGAAGTCAGTAAAGACAAAAAAACCACAGAGAAAACATGTTTTGGAAGATGCACTAAAAATTAATCAAGAGGTTCTATGTGGCTTTGCTGTGACAAGAGATGCCACTATATTTTATTCCTTCCATTTAACAGCCATCTTTTTGTTGTCAATATTTTCTATAGCTATCAGTTATATCTCTGTTCTAAATTTTATTATCTGCTTTGTCACATCTCGATTTATTAAATGAGGCATTCAATGTTCCTATATCAAAAAAATTGAGAAAAAAAGGAATTCATCTCTCAACACTAGGAATGCCTTCCAAATGCTCAATTTCTTTCCCCAGGTACTCAAAAGGGGCTAATGGACTGCAACCAATCACCATGCAGGTGTCAGGAGATAACTCTACTACATTCATGAAGCGTGAACCTGATAGAATTGTTCCTGCTTAGTGGTAGCTGAATCATGCCATTCAAGCATGAATAAATTCATACAGAAAAGGCTATTTCAGAGAAGATAAAAGTAAGAGAAACTATCCCTGTAACAGGAAATTGATTTTGATGATTTGACAAAATAGAACATTTTAAATTACTCGTTTTTGAAACCAGTTAAAGACTCCTTGTAATATGCTGCTACAAATCAAGTACATACAATGTTAACACTGCCTTTTGTTTATATTTACAGTAATTTGCTCTTTAAGAATATTCAAGAGCACCTGAGCTAACTGGTGTTTAGAAAGATGCTCTATGATCTTCTGCACTAAGATTACAAGCATTTTTGCCTCTATCACTGGGCCACTACTGGACCACCACAACTGAGCAATCCAGAACTACAAGCAGAAATGTTCATTAGAACAATACCTATTATTTAGCCAGCCACTAAAAGCTTTGTATTTTTACCTAATAATTCCACTTCAGTCATTTGAAGGAAAATACTAAGAAAGAAAGGCATACACTATTACAGAAGAGCTATCAATTCTTTCCAGAGGTGAACTTTATGGTTTAAGCACTGCAGCCATACCAAAAAACTGATTTACTGAGCTTCCAAGAGATCTCTAAACATCACATCTCTGAATATTGCACCTCTCCTTCTCTACTACCTAGTTTTCCTTTTCAGACAGTGTTATATTTCTTCTTTGACATCAGCCGTACTTCTACCTACACTTCTACTCCAACCTCATCCATTATAGTTTTATTAATTATCTAATTCCAATGTTGTTTTCAAGGTCCTACGTACTTCATAGTCTCCTTTAAAAAATTAGGAAAACTAACATTTTTTAAACAGCTAACAGTCATTAATACAAACATACAAGGAAAAAGTTTTTGTCTTCCCTAAAATTCGCACAAATGCTCAAAAACAAGGATGTCGTCATTTTAACTCTAGTCTTCTTGTTGCAAGATGTGACTACATTTTATCTTACAGGGTTTGATCTAGCTGCTGGTTTAGAAAGCATATTTGTAGAGGCTGCAGAGACTTGTCTTTGCTTTAGCATTTGTGTGCAGAAACTCATTCAGTACTGACACTCTCAAAAAAAGAAAACATTTAATATTGCAAATGATGGACTGGTTTTCATTGTGGGCATTCTTAAAAAAAAAAATCTTTATAGCACCGAAATTTACATGCCTAGAGATGAAAAATATTCAAGACCACATGGTATCTGGAACTGTTGCCCTGAGTCATTTCCAATACCCAGAGCTCAACACAGCACCTTCCTGCACATAAATAATTTTGGACATCTCACAGCAGTACAGGCTTCCTTGATTTCCCTCACCTAGTATTCACCAATAACCTATGTTAACAGTATTTTGACTAATTTGATATAGTGAATAACTTGGTCTCATTACAGCAAAGCAAGTCCATTTTGAGAACCAAAATAAACGAAAAATATCTATACAATACTAATGAGCAACACACACACCAGAAGTACAGTAAACTCTCAGTTGCCTGAGTTGTGCATCAAACGTGCAGACAACCAAACTGGCTTAATGCTGAAGCATCTTGGGGTTTAGCTGAATTTAATTTATATAGAGCACAACTACATTCGCAGAGTGCTGCTTCTGCAGCCATGACAAGTCCACAAAACATCTAATGACACCTGCACTACTCAGAGTATAAGCTCCAATTCTGACAGACCTGAACTACTTATCTGTCAATCAGCTTTAGGGTTCATCTGCTACAGTCTGGAAACAATGAGCATAATGGGGCCAACTGTGACAGTTTTTCCATAAACCAACCCCAAATCTACCTACATCTCAAGAGAGCCCTGCATTAGCATGAGGTACCCCTGCACATAAAGTTGGGAGTAGATTTGTCCATTTGGTGCCACATATCCTGAACGGCCAGAGCTAGCCAAAAAAG
This sequence comes from Melanocharis versteri, assembly GCA_013397845.1. NCBI lineage: Eukaryota > Metazoa > Chordata > Aves > Passeriformes > Melanocharitidae > Melanocharis > Melanocharis versteri. Next base: position 615,759 of record VZTG01010150.1, read on the forward strand.
ACTGCCAAGTAGCACACAGTGCCACCAGGCGAGAAGCACAGTGCAGAGACATCAACAGTCCAACAGAGCAGCCAACACATTAGCTTTGATTTAATGGGAGCCATCCTGGACTTGAAGTGGTCCACACAGAAGCAGTACCCATATCCTCCCAGTATCCACAGATGTCAGAACATAACTTACACGTTTCTATACAGAAATCTAGATGCTGTAATTAAATCCCAGTACTTTTTCTAACTTGTTGTGCGAAGTGTATTGTCATCTATAATGTGCAGTTTAGGGGGTTCAGACATCCTGAAGAATGGGCAACTTACTCAAAGGCACACTCTTTCCTAAAGAGTATATTTAGTACATTTTACTACAGCAGAAATATTAAAATTACAATTTCCCCATTGAAGCACAATGGGTCTAGATGAAGGAAATGCTGTCACCTCAGCGTTCAATCAAGCTGAAAGATGTTCTTCAACAGAAAACCTGGATCCAGAATATCAGTCAAGCAGAGCTTACATTTTAATGTGATCTTTTCCTTCCGTTTCCTCAAGTCCAACCACCTCCTGGCTTCAATTCAGGGCAATAGCTCTTGCCAGAGGCTTCTCCTGTCTCAAGTGGCAAATTATCTCTTTTCTAAAGCTAGGGACACACACAACTTATCTAAAAACTTTTTAAATAGCACATTAGGCCTGATACTTAAGTCTGCTACTGGGCTATGGTCAGCTTACTTGCCAAACGTTTCCTCCAATAAACTAGAGTAATAATCTAGTCCAGTTTTACTTAGCTATCAAAAAGTTGATACAATTCTAATTTCAAATTCCTCTTACTTCCTGGTTTCCCATTATACTCATTTTGTCCCATCTTAAAAATCAAGAAGGAATTGCCTGTGAGACAATGTTCCTACAGAAGAACGTTATGTCCTAGCTGCCCAAGACGGTATTGATTTATTCTGGGTTCATGGACTCAAGTTTCCCTTCCAAATACTAAGCAGTTACCTTTTGAATGGCAGCAGGATTCAATGAAACAGGTAATATCATGGAATCAAAGAATTGTTTAGGTTGGAAAAGACCTCTATGATCATGATGATACTATCAAACAGAAGAGGCAACTATTATATACCTATAATTGTCTATTCATCAGAACAGTTCAAGACTGCTCAGCAATATCTTATCTCCTACCATGTTTTCCTTCCCAGAAAAAAAAAACAGCTCCCAAGAAAAACAAAGCCTGTGGTATTTCTTGATAATTTTTCACCTTTTTTTAATGCAGAATCTCTACATGGTATCACATACATTTCAAAATTTCAACTTTGCACATGAATTTCATCCTTTTCTCCACTCCTTAGAAAAAAAACCCCACAACCAAACCAAATCAGGCTTCAGAGACTTTAAGAAGTTTTATTCAAAAGCATCCCTAATCCTTAGGCAGTACCATTTATCTACACTTCTCTTCCCTGCAGGGATATATTGACTTTTTGTTCAAGACAGCAGATTTATTCCTCAAGAAGGAGAAGTTAGAAATATCTGGAACAGAAACCTGACTGATTTTGTCTTACCCTTCATTTCCTCAAAAAAGAAAAATCTTTAAATATATCCTTCCCTTTCAGGTGATTCAGGAGGACAGAAGAAATGCTTCCAAGCCAATGCAAGTTCCCACATCTTCTACTCAACTTCTTGCTGCTTTTAGGCCCTCACTGCACAGGGCTTAGGTAATGAGTTCCGCATGTTTCTGAACATCAGCTTCTTTCTGTCCTACCAGCATGGCATGACAGGACTCATTCTTTGGAAACCTGTAGTCTAGTCAATTAGCACCCTGAACTTTACTCTCCAGGGTTTTACAGGAATTAGCAAAATTGCTATTGTCAAAAGGTCTCACAAGTAGCAAATAATCTATTTATATATGTCATCTTTGGCCAAATTCATGAAGCAGACTGCTAAAGAATAGAATCAGTACAAAAAAGAAATGCTTTTGCCTTTACAGTCTCTACATAGGAGTTTTTTCACAGTGTCTCCTTGGGAAAGTCTTGGAGATCATTCCAGAAGCTGCATTGTAAACAAAGGATATGCTGATGCATTATGGATTAAACCCAGAACACTTGTTGCAGTTCCGGCTAACCTAGTACAAACTCTAAAATCAAAGTCAGGCATTCCCAATTAAGTATCTTTGTGCAAAGCATAAAAGAACAAGGTCAACCAGCTTGTAGGAAAAAATACCTAGAACTACTCACTAGGCTTCAGAGAAAGTCAGTCAGCTCTTCCAACTAACCACTCAAGTTTTCCTGAATCCCACCTTCCTCTTCATTTACTACAACTGCTTAAAAAGCAACCTTCTGTAAACAGAAGAGATGATTGCGTCCCTCTCTAATTCATGCCCTGGAGATTCGTCTATCTCCTTTCCATCTGCTCCTGTGCAGCTTCTGTGTTTCTAACTGAGCTGACTCAGCTAAGATCATCAATATTTCTTCCAAATGGAATTCTAACTTCATTTATATACTAGTATTCCTCCTCCACCAGCTTTTGCTACTCCCTCATCTAGCAATGATTTCAAAAATGCCTCGTTAACATCCCAAACTCTAATAAAAATCATGATTTGCTGATGTCTGTTTCATACACGTCTTTTTAAAGTCTAAACAGGCATAAAAATCTTGTTGAGAATGAAGTTGAATCATTCAAATTCTGCTCTGTTCTTTCATTACTACACTGGGTCATTTTGCAATACAAATGTAAAGGCTTTAAATATCTTAGAATTTATTTGAAGATCATTTTCCACTCACATCTATCCTAAATATTAATGTCTCAAGAAGCTAATAGAAATCTGATATCCACAGTAATACTCTAATCTCCATTTTTCTAGTTCACAGTCATTACTGGAATCTCAAGAAAAGCTTATCTTCGCATACTTTCTACTTCATCATCATATTCTAGCTAGTCTCTACTCAAATCTCCTCAACCACATGTCCTCGTTTCTCTAACTACTATGGTCCACATTCTCAAATATATCTGAACACAGTAACTAGAGCAATTAATTTGAAAATAAAAAGTCGTTCCTAATCTTGAAAGCAAGCAGATATATACAGAGACACAAATAGAAAGAGGCATGATTTTACAGTAAGCAGATTTTTATACAAATTGAGAGATGTGAAGTAGTGGTTTTAAGTAGAAGATTTTCTAAGGAATGAATACTCCTGTAACACATATTAAAACACCTTCACATAGATATGAATGTTTTGAGCAATTCTTACAGCATTTACTTCAGTAACTTTTACAGGGCACAGCTATAGTTAAGTATTGTAGCAATATTAGAGTATGAGAAGCTTCCTGTGCATTTTCAAAAAGACATTAATTATGCAAAGATCTAACGCTAACTTTGTAATAGAGCTTAGACAGCTTTTCACTCAGCAGATCACAGAACAGGTTGCAACCAGCAGCTTTGGAATGTGACTTTCCATGATGGATCGACGATGTAGATTTAGATGGCAGAACACCTAAATGGCTCCAGAATGAAAAAAAAGATATTTCGAATTCAGTTTCTGCAACAAGTAACACATTACCTTGAAATAGATGTTACTAAGAAGTAAATAAACTTTCCTCCCACCATTAGCAAGGTCTTTTTGAGGGTTACCTCCCTTCTCCCACCCCCATAACTGATAATAAGTTACTATATAAATAGCAAGTAATTAACAATCCCGATTCCTCAGGCATGTTTTCTCTCTTGTTCAGAAGTCTTTCTGCAAAATAGGTAACAATGATACTAGTGATTTTTGTATCTATTCCCTTTGCAGAGTCACTTTTCCCTCCCAATGTAACTGGTTTTAATGACAAAAAACGTAAGCAACTTCACCTAAACGTTCACCTAAAAATTAAGCATATACACAGCCACCTGAGTCTTCTTCGCTTTGAGCTAACCTCTGCCTCTGAAGAGCTTAACTTCAAAGCGACTGCTCTTCTTTTCAAGCCTAGGAATTCACAAAAAATGTTGGAAGGCTGAGGCCTACATTTGTATAGACATTGAAATGATATTGACAGTGTTAATAAAATAAACAGGACCAAATTAAATTTTGCATCATAATCTTATCACAGCTTAAAGTACAAAAGAATTTCCTAGGAGTCAAGAAATTGTTACCTGAATTCTTTATAATACAGAAAGAAATAACTACAACCGAGACACACATGCAATTCAGTCACTGCGGTAGCTGTCCTAATGTAATAATGCTGACAATCAACAACCAATTTGACACATACAGAGTGGCAGAGTCTTATTAAACTTCTGAGTAAGAAGGCAAAAGTTTAACTGTTTCATTTTAGGCCGTTCATTGCAGTTTATGCTTAAATCTGTACCATTAAGATATAAGTATATGCAACCCGGCTGCACAGAAACCAAGCAAAAAATTCCCTACCTTCTTTACTGATCTTTCTTAGTGCTTCAAGACAAAGAAATTTTCAAGCATTAGTTTGACAGCAAACACTTAAAAGCATTAAATATTTTTTAAACTTCAATAGTAGAGGACTATTTTTGTCAAATGTAAAGCACTAATTTCTAAGTAATTAGAGAATTGTTAAGCATTTGTACACACAAAATGCACAACAGCTTTTAATATATCCTTTCATATATTTGCAGACTAGTAGCTACAATGTTTTCAGACTTTATGTTCTTCTATCAGGCAATTTTTCCACTAACTTAACATTTTCTTCTAGATTTGATACATAAGCAAAATTTGCTTTTTAAAATTACATTTGACTTTTTATTGACTATTATATCTGCTCCATGACCTCTTTCTACAGCACCTTGTACAAGAGCTTTTAGCTTCTGCCAAACAGTATTCCATAATAAAGGAAGTTGCTTTTTCAACTTTCGCTATAAACACAACACAAACCTTTGTCCCATCACCATTGATGGTTTTTGAGATCAAGTTCTAGTAAGACACAACTTACCTCCTAATAAAAAAAAAAAAGATTCACATCAGTGACTATTAAGCACATCAGTGACATTATTTAAAGCAAACAGGAAATCATCAGGGACACTGTGTATACTAAGTAGTACTGTAAATGCTGTGGCCAGTTAGATCCTGCTAACTGTGTCACAGAAGCAAGCAGCTCATGTAATGATGCCACTCCTGATTTTTAGCAGTTTAAGTCCACCTATGAAAAGTAAAAAATATTTCCTACTGCCAGTTCTTGTAATGAAAGGACAAGTTGCTAGGAATTAAATTAAATCACTACCAGGAGAAGCAGTCTTTGGGTTCTGACACAGATCAGCTCACTCTCCCTCAGTAATCAGTACTCTATTAAGCTATTCATAGAATAAAAACTATCAGATTAAACTACGTTTAGCTTGCTGTGTCACATGAATATGCCCTCACTAATCACCACACAAAGCCATCTTGTGAGAAACTAGTCTTTATTGCTACATTGAAGTAGTTCATGATTAAATGCATCTTCAACAATTTGCTATTCAAAATTATTTTTTCTCATTACCATTACTTCTGCCATATACTAGAGTGCTAACAGTCCATTTCACTGCCTCTGCAAATAATGCAACTGAATAACTATGACAGTGCAAACAATGCTGCTTGTGGTCTGTATGGAGCTAACAATGCAGCTAGTGGTCTGTATGAGAAAACATGATATAGATCCATCTGCATATAGCAGAGTAGCAATGCAATTTCTGCACATCCTGTGTATATTTGAATTCTAACTTTCAGACAGCTCTGATTTGTGCTTTCATATTCCTAGCTGTTTTACAGCATGAATCATTTACTTGGAATTCATCCATTCAGTGCATTTCTAGCAATTCTGTCTTTCAATAAAAGCTGATTCAATTAGAATAGACTCACATGACCCATATGGTTTTATCAGTCACTGTAAAAATGTGCAGAAAACTACCCCTTGAGGCAGTGTCCCTATTTAATCATTCCCTTAAAGGGAATGCCCTATTTTCCAGATGACATTTAACAGATGAGACCAGCAAGTCTCCTGAAGACAACTGGTATCATGCATAACAGCCTGCTCTAAGAAATACCTTATACCTTTAGAAAGACAAAGTCCATCTTCATGGATAGTTTTCAAAGCAGCCATCAAACGTTACTTCTCCAACTTCTCCAGTTTAAATGCTCCAACCTCTTGCATATTGTTGTTAAAATTCTTCCCCATATGCCACAGGCTGTGGTGCACCAATGCTCAGTGTGACAGCTATACTGAAAATACCCTGCTTGAGAAACATATTGGTATCAACTAATTTATGTTTCCTAGATGACAATGTGCTATATGTGAGCAGGGGTCAGGAAGCTCAATTTTCTCTAACAATATCCTCTGAGGAGGCAGTATTTGGGAGTCTACAGAAAAAGGAGTGGTTCCAGTCTCCTAGACCTCTAGATCCTTGGGATCCATGGGGAAGTGACCTCTTCCAAATGCCAATCCCACAAAGAACTGGATCCTCCATGCTGCTCCTCTTTCCTGCAGAAACTGTGAAACCCTCTGCAACTATGCAAAAAAACATGCAAAATACGAGGTTCACACTGGTGCAGCAGCACAGTCATTGTTGCACTGAACAGGGCCAATATTTGGTACAGCTAGTTTTGTTCTTCATTAAGATGTATATTAATCTAAAAACATGCCACAGAACGAGTCCTCACCTTCTCTCTTATCCTTCTTATTCAATTACAGAATTTCTAGTGCATGACCCTAATCACAGATTTCAATGATAGCCATAACAAATAACTTTCCTTCCACAGCATGTGCCAAACCAACTTTTTTCAGCTTTTAGAGTTGTGAACTCTATTTCCATACTGACTTTTCAAACCCCTACTCATTCTCACTTTTTTTTTTACTAGGCACTGTCATATAGGCTGTATGGTACGCAAAAAGTATATTCAAGCATTACGGAAAAGTTTTAAAGATAGGTTCCAAAACTTCAGTAAGTTAGAAGGGGAAAACTTTCAATTACTTGTTTCCTCCCCACCCCTCAACTCCTAAGAAAACAAGAAAAAACTTGTAGCAGACATCAAGGTCATATCTTCTAGTCTTCAATCTGACTTCTGATGGAAAGTTTGCCAGCCAAAAGCCTCCCAACAACATTCTGCAGCTGAACTCTCCAAGTTCAAGCCTGCTCTACATCAGTGTACCACATACCAGTGGAATGCACTTCAGAGAACAGACAATCCTCAGGATCTCTGTCCTACTTAAACCAGGATAAGCTACTGCGTGAAAGTATAAAAATTGAACACTTAGTATTTTGTTCTAACAAGCCTACTTCAAAAATATCTTGTAGCTGACTGTATGAGCCAAGAAGACATCATTTGATACTCCGAAGAAATGTTCTGCAAAGCATACTGTCCTAACCTGACTTTCAAGATGAAAAGCACAGACATTTCTATCAAGTTTTAAACAGGAACAGGTATAGTGGGCTGTCACAACAATCAAGGAAAAACTGGATAAAAACTTAGGGGCAGAAAATGCAACTTCTCATCACTTTACAGGTGACACAAGAGCTTTCTTTTTACCAGCTAATCTTCTCTTTTAACATATTTCATCTTATTTTAGGTGTTTATCCAAATCCCAGTAGCTTTTACTCTAGGACAGACTATTTTCCCTAGAAAAGATGCATAGGATAAGAATACCACTGATGGCACCAAAAACAAAGATGACATCTCCACAAAAAAGAAAAAAAGAAAAAAATTTTTTAAAAAAAGGCCCTACATATATCAAAACACACACTACTTATGCCCCAAAGACCAAAGGAAAATACTTAATTATGGAAAGAAAGCAAATACTGGATGGCATAAAGTCTTCTTTGCTTCAGTACCCACACAAAAGTTTAATTCCATAAAACCAATTTAAACAAAGGAGTATGAGTTCAAGTTAGAATAAGAAACAGACCACTGAATGTTATTTATGGCAGTCAACAGCCTCTAATGAAATTCACCCTCAGAAAAAAATGTTTAGAGAACTACAGGAAAGGTGAAAGACGTCATCAAGTACTGCAGAAGAAAAAAAGAAAAAAGAGAAATCACAAGATGGGCAAATAAAAACTCAACCTAACTCAAATTTCAGAAAGATACTAGAATGAAATTATTTAAGAATTGGGAGCATTAAAGGATAAAGCCAATTGGCTCAACAGTCTAATTTCTTTCTTTAATGGACTACTAGTCCTACTGACTAGTAGAACAGAAATAGACATTGCCAGCCTTGACTTGCAACACAGTCAAAAATATATTCTCCCACCTCAGGTAAACTGTGATGAGGACAAAGTCGTGCAGAATGAAGTTCAAAATTTGAGTTTGCTTATTTAATAGTTCTCAACAACCAGCTGTAGACATATTTACATATATCTGTGTGGTAGCATTTATAGTGAGGTTCTACAGGCATCCTATTTAATATTCTTAATTATACTTTGGACAAAGGTATAAGGAATAGAACAACAATCAAGCTGAGAGGTGGTGAGAACTATCTGACGAGACAATCATAAGTGAAGGTGACTCAAAATGAAAACGATGAATTCCAAAAAAAGACAGCACAAAGCTCAGTAGGCCCCACGACTACGCGAAAAAAAGTCCTACTTAAGTAACAACAAGATGCAAAAGGATACCAGACTGTACTGGATCAAGTAGATTACATTTTTTTATGAGTTTCTCAGAGTAACAAGTTAAAATACCTGTCAGGTTCAAAACTACAAAGATTTAACATGAGATTTAACCTTAAAAAAAAAGCCAACAACCCTCCCCCTACTCCTTTCTAAAACACAGGCTTGATTTTCTTTTGATTGGCTGCCCATTGCATTCTCTACTGCCCACACAAGCTACACCCATGAGGAGCACCTAGCAGAGCCACCCAATCAATAAAAATTCATTCATTGTTTTATAACATCATTGAAACTGATGTGTGCAGAATTCTTAAGTTTCACTATATTTTTCAGAGAAAACAATTCCTAAATAAATTCCTAAACAATTTCAAAGGTTACTTTTAAAAACTCTTTTTAAAAATAAAACTGGAAGTCCAGAATGACTGGGTTACTTAGTGGCTATCTACAGAGCAAAAGAGAACTATTTATTCTTGCTCCTCTTCATAACTTAATATTAACACTAAACCATAAAACTTGTAATATATAACCTATATTTTACCAAGCTCTATATGACTTTTCCACTCACTTCATTCCTGCAAATATTTCTTTCTCTAAACTACCACAAGTAACGAACAGCTCTTGATTCTGTTGAGCTTGGTTCAGCCATGCATTTGTAAAATCAGCTTGACAGGCAGTTCTTCCTCTTTTTCTCCCTCCCAACCTTCCCCCTGACACGCACGCGCACGTGCACACACAGAGGCTGCATTCTGTAAGGCAGAAGAGTCCTTAACAAGCTGTTGTGAAACAGACATGTTAAACCAGATATACAAGAGAAGTACCAACTCTCTGTCCTCAGCAATGCTGCATTTCAACAGAAATACAAATACCAGATTTGATTAAATGTAACTGATTTGTGCTTATAAACATCCAGATGGTACATGACTAAACACATTGCACATGTTTTCTGAAGAAAAATGACCTTGATATCCAAGTTAAAAAATTAAACATTTTATTTATGCATCTCAAAACACAAAACAAACTCATGACAGTTCCAAGTAGAGACCTGTATCTCATATTTAGAAGATCATCAGATATGATTATAAAATACATTAGCCGGCCAAACTCTCAGGCACAGTCAAGGAACATAGACCAAATACCAAGGAAAGGTACAAAGATTCTATCTCAGTTCCTTATATCTCACACTCTTAGCTGTCTGGTGGGATTTAAATTTGACTTTTCATACCTTAGCCTGTGAGAAAAGGAATGATTCAGTGATGAAGATCAATAGATCATAGAACATGGAAGCCATGCCCTCACTTGGCTGGTTATGTATTATCTCTACTTCAGCAGTAAAGGACATTAAGAGGTATAGATCCCAAATCCACAAAAATTCATCCTGACTTAACGTGACTTGCTCATTCTGGCTACAAATTTCAGAGGCTATTTTATAAATGATACTGCATATAAGAGCTCACTCAGCATGTGTATCAAATAGGTATCCCTCAAAAACCACCCCAAATCAAAGAAAAAAAAAATAGAAACCCACAAAACCTCACAGAAGTCATTTGTAACTGTCTTATCTACTTATTCTCCCTTTCCCCCAGTCAAAAAAAAACCAGGGCTTGAACAGCATGCACTAAGACTCAGATTCACAGGCAAGATTAAGTTTTTATTGAATTCAAAGCAAGTAATGAAGGTAGTTCTAAAAAATGTAATAAAACCATAACAATCATAAAATACACTTCTGTACAACAAATCTTCCCCTATTACTAGCTAAGAGAATACTATTAGTGGAAATATCCTTTGAAATTTGGCCCTTTTTCCTAATTTAAAAATCACAGAATGTTGTCAAGTCTGGAAAGAGGAAATTGATCCCATGTCCCTGCATCCTTTTTTTCCTTTGTTTACACAGCAGAATATCATTCCAAGCACTTCAAAGTTTAAAAAGCCAGTATTTGCTGTTCCTCCTGCAGCTCTGACTACACTTCCCTGGATGCTCACCATTCACACTGAAAGGAGAAGTGGTTTGTCATAGCATGGAAAAAAGAATAGGATCCTGCAACTAGAGATCAGATCACATGCATAAAAACCACATGAAGGAAAGCAAAGTGACAGGTAGTTTTAAATCTGGATGCTATTGCTATCTGAATAACAAGAGCATTAATTACACTTCCAAGGAAGATGAAGCAGAGAGGTGACAACAGGGCAGTAATGCAGCCTCCTAGAAGGCAGCAGAGAGCAGGAAACATGCATTCCTTTAGACGGAATGCCAATCCTCTTGTGTACTTCTTCCCAGCAACACAAACTCTTAATCTTCAGCTTTACAACGCATCTGAATTACAGTGACTAATGGTGTTAGCTGGCAAGGAAAGCAAAATCCAAACATCTATTGAAGGACAGACAAACTGGGAGCAAATACTTGCTGCAATAAGGTCTGTCCAAGGATCCACCCCAGTTCTTGAAGGTCAACCAGTATTGGTGCATTCCTGATTCAGATAGTGCCATGAAGAACAGAAGGAAAGAAAGAAAATAAATGGTAGCTTGACAATGGAGGCAATTTTCTTTTGACAAAGCAGTAATTGTGAGAGCCAAACCAAATTCAGCAACCCCATTATAACTTCTCCAGGAGCCATATAATTCCCTTCCGTGTTTTCAGCATACCATCATTGCCTCTTGCTTTTACACAATTCTAGTCTGGGCTTTTTCAGTCTTTTCTAGCAAAGACTTTTCTGTACCAACATGAGTGACAGAGGGGGAATGATGGTGATTTAGTCTCAGCAAAACTTAAACAATTTCATGGGGCAAGGAAATCAGACCACTTATTTAGCCTAAGGACTTTTCCTCTTGCCAAACTACAGTGGCTTTTGCAAACAACAAAGCTTCTCAAAAAGGCCATACAATTTCTTTATAATGGAAACTATTAGGCAACCTAAATATAGAGGTCGCTACCAGTTCCCTCTATAACACAGTACATTAGGGTTCTATTCAGTATTCCTTACTTGTGCTTCTAATGAACTTCAGCAGGAGATTTGTTCAAGAAAGGAGTAATTATTACAGACCTATGTTCCTTACATTTATATAACATCTTTCATCTAGAAAGATTTCAAAATGTTTTAAAGGTCACATGTAGAAAATTACTATACTCAGTGCAGTCTCCTATTAAGAACACAGTAATTTCTCAGTACCCAAGCAACAAAACAGAACAATTTAGGTTAGAAAGTAAATACTAAAGCCATGTCTACAGGGAGAATTTAGATCCTCAGCGACATTACCAAATTAATGTCTGGCAACAGTTGTATAGTAAAAGATAGAGGGATCTCCATCTGGCAGATAGGATCTTAGTTTTACATCTGACTTGTGGCACATCTAACTGGCACCATGCTGGAGCACTGCTTTAGTACTGAACCAAAGAGTGCCACCTTGGGAATCAGTTATACCACTTCCTGCTGAATCCAGGATTTCCCTTGGGACATCCCCCTCCAAGCACAACCCAGTTTAACCATTCAATGCAATACTGCCACAGACAAAGTTAATTTAACTCAATGATCTAATCTGCTTTGAAAACTCAGTCTAGAAATAAAATGTAATACAGAAATCATGAAAATTATTTGCACTAATCCTAACAATTCTACCAGTTACTGAAGAACATAATCCATATCTAGTCTCTGGCGGAAAAGATAACTCTTTCAGAAAGAAGAAATAATTCAACAGTGAAAACGCCCACAAACCCTACCCCTACCTGAAAATATTTCTGTAAAGTTAAATGTGCATAATCAGTATTAAAAAAAAAAAAAATTAATCAACTTTGCCCCTAATTTCCAATGGCCTTCAATCCCACAACTTCAATATGATTGCCTGTTTTTCCACCAGCAAATCTGGTCACATTTAGTGAAGTTTAACATGAAGAATCAGGCATTACACATTTCAACACAAAGAAAGAGATTTCTCTGAATTAAAAAAAAAAAAGTAGTGTTTTACAGTGTCTTGTAGACAAAGCTCTAATCAGTAAAAAAACCACACAGTCAAAAATTTTAAGTAAGAACCATTGCACAGCAACAACCATGCTGATGCATCAACTTAATCTAACATCAAGCTTCAAAATGGAAGACTAAAATAGATAAATAATGCATTCTCAGTACCATCAAAACATGGTGGTGTAGTTGTCCTGCCCCACATTGATGAAAACCATTTTGTCCTATAGGCAACACCAACAAATGCTTTAACAAGGTAATAATTTGGTCACTCGGACTCCAGATCCTTGGAAAAAAAAAAAAAATCCACCCAGCTGGCCTTTTGTGTTTCTTTGGCACCCTAATGATTCTCTTCATGGACACAAAGGTCTACTTACTAGCTCGAATCATATATCAGAACTGGAGACAAAAGCTGCCTGGCCTAAAACCTCAACTTTTATCTACCTCATGCCATGTGTAAAACCTGGACTTCGCAAACATATGAAGATGCAACCCATCTAAACCTTACGGGAGAAAGAGTCCCATAAACCTACTCAGGTACACATTGTTACAGAGTTTAAGTAGAGAAAGAAAAATCAACCTATCAACTACAGTTCACATACCAGGTCACTGTCGGGGAGAAAGTGGAAACCAAAAAAAGAAAAAAGACATTTTGTTGCAAAATTATTTAAAAGATGAAGTATTCAAATAGGGAAACTAGAAGGCAACGAAAATACTTGTTTTTCAGAAGCTCCAATTTTTGTTTATTTTTTAAGTTTCAATGCTTTTATCCAGCTGAGTTTCCAATGCAACAAAACGTAATTTTAAACCGACTTTTCTTATCAAACTGACTGGATGTTAGAGAGGCTTTTTTCATGCTGTTTTTAAAGACTGCACTAATTCAGCAGTCTTATTTTGCTGAACATCACCAATCTGTACACATCTCTCTGTGATATAAACATAATGCCATTGTTATAACTGGAAACCATAATATATGCGACAGATGCAATTCCCTCTTGGCACATTTACCTTACTGATTTCCTTTGTTAAAAAACAAAACAAAACAGCAACAACAAAAACAAACAATAACAACCAAAAAACACAAACAAACAAAAAACCCCAAAAACAAACCAAAACCCAAAACATTCAACTAATATTCACAACTAAAGTTATGAGAAGTCCTTCCAATATTCATTCTGTTTTTCAGAAGTCAGGGAAACCAACTTCAGAAGTAAAGAGTAATCATTTTTGTCAAGTAATTGGGCCCGAGCTTGCACTTAAAATTTCAAACATGTCACATTTGTTGCAAGTCATACTCAGCACGGCTTTGACCAATATCAACAATGTAATTGAGGATTTTGATAGGATTGCAACTTGATTTCCATTTAAACTTCTCTTGCTGATGGGACTAACCCATAGGTATGGTAACGGTGAGAAAGGTTTCTCGAGCAACGTTCTCTTCCGTTAGCATGCACGGCTACAAGTGCACTCAAGTTCGTTTGTAAAAAGCCTCCATTCCCCAAGCACACATGTTTAGGCCACCGGCAGGCACAGGAACCAGTTAACCCACCGCAAGCTTTGTGACTGGTGCACAGGGATAAGGTCCTCCTAGGAAGTCACGGTTACACAGGGAGGCAATTCCATGCAGAGCAATTCAGCCAACAATTCCTCCCTAAACACTTAAGGGTTATAATATACCTCCTATAGCCCCCAGAAACCTGCACAGTGATGCTCTGCGATGAAAAGCGAATTAAAATAATACTAATACCACTAATAATAATCAAACAAAGGGGTTATGTATGAGGCAAAGTTAAACTCATAGAAAAAAAATTTTTAAAAAATATTAAAAGGGTGAGTGTCTTAGCAGGCACACCCCAGGGAATAGCTCATCCTCGTGAGAGGGGCACAGTCTCTCCGGGGCTAGGCTGTGCAGGCAATTAATAAATACCAGCTCTTCCTGGTATTTATTATTTCTGTTCCTACACACGCCGGCGCACCGCTGGGTCAGGTTCACCGAGGAGCCCCGGGCCGGGGGAGGCTGTGTGTTCCCGCCCCCACCCCCGATAAACGAGCCCCGATTCCCGTCACGGCCGCCCTCCCTCACACCCCGGGGATGCACCGCGGCTCCCCCGGCCCCAATTCCTGTCACGGCCGCACAGCCGCTCCCCCACCG